>CM021101.1:94949392-94969180 GCA_007115665.2 Sequoiadendron giganteum | reverse complement strand
CCAGTTGGTATGCACTTGTGTTTCCCTTGGTGGATTGTTTGGGTGTGTGTTGTCCATTAGAAGAGTGGCTTTTGTTAGGGGCCGGAGCCCAAAGTGGTAAACCGGGTAACCTTCAAAAGTGAGTTAATCAAGTGATAATTAAATTAATGTAATTAGATGATTAGGATGTAGTTCACACTAATCAAGATAATTTAATCCTCACTCATAGACACAAGGGCTTGTTTAGACTTGGGATGAGTGAGAAGGCCTGGAATGGCAAGATCAACTATCTTGCTCTTGTGAGAGGTAGTTGATTCCGCATGAGTGAGTATGAGTGCCAAGATTTGGTTGAGGCCACAAGGATTACTTGTGCCGGAGCCTATGAAGAATGCCTAGAGGAGATCTCATGACAAACCTTGCGATGACACTCTATCTATGACAACTGTTGTTAATTATTTTATGTGTATGGTTATGTGAACATACTTGATCTACTTTATGTCTGGAAGCAATGTGACCTATGTCAGTGATGTTGGAGTTGTACTTGTATTGTATTTGATTTGTACTTGAGTTGTACTTGATTCGTACTTGTATGGTAAATGAGTTGTACTTGTGAATTCATTTGGTTGGTTATAACAGTATGAGTCAGTTTGAGTCTGCCTTTGGTTAGAGGTAGTAGATCTTTGTCCGTGTTACTTTGTTACTATCTCCTAGCATGGGGGTGGGCCTTCGGGTACCACATTGGTTGGGTGGAACATGCACCAAAACCGTTGGGTCCCCATCGATTTTCAGTACTTGGTGGCGAGACATCTAGATGGACAACTCATGGTTCTCGTTGTATTATCTTGCATTATAATATTTTAATTTTTATAAGTTATTTTATCCCTCTTATGATTATGAGGTAAAATTTTGTAATTGTAACCTTGAGTACTATTGCCTCATTCTGGGAATGAGGGATGTAACTATTGGTTTAAGATAATGTTTATGGGATTGTATCTCGGTTGATTATCTTATTATGTTATGTGATATTCTTATGATGTATGATGGTGATTTCATAAAGTTTATAAGGCTATGGTTATATGTAATATGTATATGTGGGTTTAAGTAATCCTAACCTTGTAGCCTTAGAGGTTGTTGTTAATTAGTAAGTGAATGTGTATGTTAAATGCACTTTATAAAAAAAAAATTGGTTTGCTTATGATGTTAGTTGCAACTTCCTTTAAGGTTACTTGGCGGGGCATTACGAGTAGACAAAGAAATATCTAATAGTCTGATGCTTCTACTAAGAAACTTTGTGCCATCCTGTCTTCTTATTGTGGAGTTGGGATCTACACATATGACTATTCCAATAATATCAACTAGGAAATTGTTGGTGAATTGCATAATGTAATTAAGGGGCATGAAAGAGAACTAATCTTTTGGTATTGCAAGGTCATTTTGATAGAGAGAAAGCTTGGAATGATTTGCTAAGAAAATTCCAAGCTGGCTATTAAGTTTGTTGTATGACCTATTAGTAGTATTGATACTCCCACTAGATATTATATAGATAGCTCTAACTTGAACATTCATGTAGTGAATATCTACAACTTCATTGAAGTAAGTGACACATATTTCAGTTTGTTCACAGTCTATAATATCAAAAGTAAAGACATGGCCTTGTCCCTTTTGCGTATTGAATTATTGCATTTCCTTTTTCATTATACCACACCCCTTTATAAGCCACCTTGTCTGGTATGGATTCAAACTGCTAACAGGATTAATAAATGAAGCAATATTTTTCTTCTAAAGGGATGAGCATATCCCAAATAGTGCCCTTTGAGGAGTTTGTTTTGAAACCCTTTTATTTTCTACCAAACTTGGGCACGTATTATTTGAGGATGTATGTTGTAGTTGTTGAGCTTGTTGTTAAAATAGATAGGTGGGATGGCCAATGATATCATGATGCAAACACATGATTTCTAGGTCAAAGATGACAATCCACCTATATAGGTAGAATGAGTAAGCACCCTGAAGACAAACATATTTTACATGGTATGTGTAAAAATACTAATTTAAAAGCAATAGATTGAAAGCTTTTAAAAAAATCATATAAATATGTTAACTCACCTTGACTAGTAAATAATAGGGCAAGTGTATCCTACAAGTAGAAGTATAGATTTTGATTTCTTCAGAAGCTATGTAGTGATTATATATATTTGGAAGTGTGGCTTTTTTCCTGTGAACTCTATCTGAAAGCTCTATTTTAAATCGATTTTCCGATTCAAGGCCATGAGAAAATTTGGAAGATCTAATAATTGTATGTGTGGTTGCAACTGTAGATTTCCACCGTTGATCATTTTGATAGCATTTTCATTCAAAGAATACATTTTTCACGATAGGGAAATTTACTCCTATAAAAAGTAAACTACACATGACAACTATTATTTCCTAAAATTAAACAATGGAATCATTCTTGATGAAATATAAAATTGAAAATGAAATTGAAACAACATAATTTAGCTAACTATATATATTTAATTAATGTTGTAAAGAGTACTTAGTTGTTTCAAAGAATACAATCATCAATTCAATTTTACAATTATAGTACTTTTAGATAGTGTAGTAGCTAATATTTAGATAGTCTATAAATAATTCATGAAGAATACGAGGAAATATGTTTGTTTGGTGTTTTGCTAACCAGATAGTGGCTTATGAAAGTTAACCCTCTGCATGATTAATAAGAATAAGAAGATAAAAAGATTTAGGGCTTTGAATGTAACAATGAACAACTTGTCTTCAACCTTTCTTCAATCCTCTTCCAAACTATAACTTGCACATTCAAAGAGAGGGAAAATGTAAGGTCATTTAGGGGCTTGGCTTAGTCAAGACCCTTGTAATTATTTCCACTTCCACAATGGAAATTCCAATAATAAATTGATAATGAATAGGAAGGAATGATGGAATCAAAAATTGTTGCAACTCACCACCCTTCAATGGCTTCCTTCAAGGGCTAAAGTCATACACATCTCCTCAAGGACTTGGATCTTTCTTTCTTCAATACTTGAATGCTTTGGAGACCTACAAAAGTGTTAGCCTTCTCAAAACAATGACAACATGAACATACATAAAGTTTCACATGATGTTGGATCTTAATTTGCTGTAATAAATATCTGAAAATGTCGCTCTTGACTTGGTCATGAATGCTCTTCATCATAAGTTTGTCAATAGTTTTCTTGTTAGTGCTTGTTATATTTCAAATGATGCACTAACTAGGTATTTATACATGAAATTGTGTTAATTTCTCAAAAATTAAATCCCAAAACCCAACATTTGAAATTTGAAATTTGAAATTTGAGTGTTAAATAGTCGACACCAACATATTAAAAATTGGTCCCTCACAAAATAGAGGATGGGCATATGGGTCCTAGCCATATTTTCCAAGACACAATGTATTAGGGGAAAAACATTAATTACTTGCATTTTTTCATTGCTTGCAATCTCTTGAAAAACTATAAAAATAGGCCTTGGAATGCATAATTTAGGAAACTAGGTGCTCAATTAGGTCCATTAAATTATTGAGGACAAAAAATAGTGTGCAATTGTTAAGGGTGAAATTTTTTGGCACTACAAGTATGTATTTCGAGGCAGCATTAACCACATATAATTCAGGTTTGCAGGTTTGAGAGTGCATCTATTCTATTGTGAAATCTTTTACAAGTCACGACAATGTTATTGTGCATTGTTTCTTGTGAGCTCATTGATGGAGAATAGGCATAAGGGTGTTTAATTTGGGATGTTGTAGATGTATGTGTTGCAATTGTGTGATGGTTTGAGTCTTGGATAGTTTATTTTTCTATGCGTTGCATATGATAATGAATACTTATTTATTCTTTACATTGCAAATAGTAGTCTTGACTGCTTTTACAGGATTTCATTTGAGAATTTATAGGGGTGGAGCTCATCATTTGTATAGTAAATAATAAGCATCATTATTGAAGATATGAGGAAAAATAATATCTAGAATTTAAAAATATTAATATGAATAGAAAAGGAAAGTGCCAAATGTATGAAATGATGTTTTGCATTAATTCTAAATTTGATTGTCATATGAGATATGATTATTATGGACTATAAAGAAATAACTTGAAGAAGTATAGTAGAGACATAATTTACTTGAGAACAATATAATTTGAAGCATGTATACATGTGTCACTAAATTGGCATACACGTAAACTCAAAAATTTGATGTATACATGTGATATTGAATTAACATATATGTAAACTGAATATATTAAATTTACAATATAGATTAATCCACAAAATATGTGTTTACATAACATAAGAAATTGGAGGTAGAATTAGATACTTTTATTACTGCACATATCATTCTGTTCACCTAACAAGAAGGTGTTTTCAGCAACAAAATTTATCTTATCAACCTTGGTGATCGTTGATTTTAACCATCCTTGAATTCAACCCAAATCATATGCAAATGAGGGTGAAAATAAATTGTTTTAATAAAACTCTTTGATTATAGTCTCAACATCAATTTATGCTTCTTGATTGAATTGCAAATTAGCAAATTCCTCTATAGACATACCAACAATGTTGGTGGTAGGTTCTTCAAAAGCAACAACCCATAAAGTTTTTGTATGATCTGCTAGCTTTAGTTGAAGTATGTATCTATAACTAAAATTTAGAAATGTAGATTTGCATTTTGAACAATACGTTGTTTGATCATCATTTTACATAGCTTTTTTCTTACATTGTTTTCCATCTACTTCAAGGGGACAAGATGGATGGAAAAATGAGTTTAATTTTATGAATTGTATAGTTTCTTTTATAATGCATTGTACAATTTGGGTCACTTGCATAGTGTGTTCTTTAATACCATCAATTGTCTTTCTCATAAGTAGTATAGGTACATCACAAGGTTGTGTAGATGATGGGATATCATTCCCATGCTTTTCAAACCATGATTTTAGTTCTTGTGTCTCTTCTATGCTTGGGTCTATAAAGAGGTGGGTACTAACCAAAGTGCTTATGACCTTTCCATTATACTCAATGAGATGTCCACTTTTTATTCCAAGCACTACAACATGGTGTAAGTGATACATCTCTTGGAGATTTTTTCCTTCCTTTTGAGTGGTTGTACCCCATAAAGTCACATTGATAGTAGATGAATACATCCCATAGTGTGACGCTCCCTCTAAGAACTTCCATGCCATCCCGTATTCTTATTGTGGAGTTGGGGACTACACGTATGACTATTCCAATAATATCAACCAAGAAATTGATGGTGAATTGCATAATGTCATTAAGGGGTGTGAAAGAGAACTGATGTTTTGGTATTGCAAGGTCATCCTCACAGAGAGAAATCTTGGAATCATCTATTAAAAAAATTTCAAGTTGGCTATTTGATCTGCTAGGATCTATGACAAAAGCTTCTTAGCAAATGTTAATTTATGTAAATAGAATTTAATGTCCGAAACTTAATTTTTAAGTTCTTAAAAAAGACATTAAATAAATTAGAACTATTGGAATAATAAGACAAAAGAGAAGACAAAGACAACAAATTGATAATGGAGTTCACCAAAATGGCTACATCTCTGGGTCCCTCTCCAATGAGTGACCGATCCTTGATTATGCTCCAAATGTGTTAGTACAAGGCACCTTCAATCTGCTACAAAGTCTCGTCGGATGATAATGAAATGAAGAAAAGTCCCCTCCAAGTACAAATTAAGTTGGCCTTAAGCCTCTCATAGCTATTTGCACAGATTTGAAATTATCTCATCATCCAATTCCTAGTTCCTTGGCATTGTTCTCCAAAGCCAAAAATCCCCTCTTTAAATACAACTTAACATTCTATCTAGGGGTTAACAAACATATTTTTTTCATATATTTCCTTATCTTCTAAACTAAGCCCTTAATTTTTTTGGCACCCATTAATTCATGGAATTTGGGTTGCATTTTAAATAAAAACGGGCGTCGACATATCCCTGGAATTGAGCATGGCACATTGGCAAGTGTTGGGAGTTAGAGGTGGGGGGTTGGTGGTTCAAACTGCCCACCCCTCAAAATAGACCTTCTTATATCTTAAATAGAAATTGGCGCACAAATTTTTCTGAGATCACATGGTATAGTGGTGGAGCGTGAATTTAGTGAGGGGGAGGTCTTGGGTTTGACCCTCACCAACAAAAATTTACCAGACCAAACAATCACCGAAGTCAATGCGGCGTGCTAGGCAGTACCCAGTGATTGGGCCACGTGGCTCCATTTATTTCTCCATCTCATTGACACGTGTCATGCCATCATTGGTCCATGTTGCAAGCTCTGTTGATTCAACTACCATGTCACTAGCGATGTGTCATGCCATGTCATGAACTACCATTGTGCTTGCCACGTCAGCATGTTGGTGTCAACATTCGTACTATCCTAGTCAACCTTTTTCTTGGAAATTCTGATCGGCCATAACTTTTGCGTAAAAAATCCATTGATGGAATTCAAGCGGCATTCAAATCATCTCGAGGAGAACTTCGATACGGCATAGTTTTCTTGAGAATTTGGAACAATCAATTGTTTTGGTGAACAACATATCCACCTAGATCACTCTAAAGTTTGTTGTAAAAACTATTAGCAGTCTTGATACTCCCACCAGGTATTGTATAGACAGCTCCAACCTACACATTCACATAGTGAAAATCTATAATTTCATTGAAGCGAGTGATATGTATTCCAGTTCATTCATAGTCTATAAAATCAAAAGAAAAGACACAGTCTTGTCCCTTTTGTGTGATGAATTGGTGCATTTCCTTTTTGATTGTAACACGCCTCTTTATAAGCCACCTTGTCTAGTATGGATTCAAATTGCTAATAGGAGTAATAAAAGAGGCAACCTCTTTCCTCTAAAAGGAGAAGCATATCCCAAATAGTGCCCTTTGAGGATCTAGTTTTTAAAGCCTTTCATTTCCTACCAAACCTGTGCACGTATCATTTGAGGATGTAGCATGTAATTTTTGAGTTTGTTGCTCAAATGGATAGGTGGGTTGGCCAATGGTATCATGATGCAAACACATGATTTATGGGTTAGAGATGACAATCCACCAATATAGGTAGAATGAGTAAGTACTACGAAGACAAATATGTTTTACGTGGTAGGTTCAAAAATTCTAATTTTATAAGCAATAGATTGGAAGTTTTTAGAAAAAATCATGTAAATACGTTGGCTCACCTTGACTTCCAAATAATAGGGCAGCTATATCCTATGAGAAAAAGTATAGATCCCTTTTAGAGTTCTTCTAAAGTTATGTAGTGATTGTATTTTTTCAAAAGTGTGGCTTCTTACCTGTGAGCTCCATTTGAAAGCTATATTTTAAATTGATTGGTCGATTTAGGGCCATGACTAAATTTGATAGTATTTAATAGTGGTTGCAACTATAGGTTTTCATCGTTGATAATTTTTATCATGTTCTCACTCAAAGAATATATTTTTCATGATAGAGAAATTTACTCCTAAAAAAAGTAAATTACACGTGACAACAATTATTTCCTAAAATTATACTTGATGAAACATAAATTAAAAATGAAATTAAAAAAACATAATTTAGCTAACTATATATCTAATGAATGTTTTAAAGAGTATTTAGTTGTTTCAAAGAATACAATCATGAATTCAATTTTACAAGTATATTACTTTTAGATAGTCTAGTAACTAATTTTAAAATAGTTTATAAGTAGTTTATAAAGAATATCTGGAAATTCATTTGTTTGGCGTTTGGCTAACAAGATAGTGGCTTATGAAAGTTAACCCTCTGCATGATTAAGAAAAGGAAGAAGATGAAAAGATGATGAGCAAAAAAAGAAACAAAATTAGAAATATCATATATAATTTGAAAGGTGCACAAAAGTTGAAAAATCTATTCACTTGTTTAAGTTAAATTATAAAAGTGGATTACAATTAGAGAATGTAACTCTACTATATTTTAACTAAGCTAAAAAATGTTGTAAGTAATATACATAAATCAACAAAAAAAAAAGACATGTACACATTTGTCGTGGACAAGTGTGTAGTTAAAGCAATAACTATAACTTCTATTATTTGGCAACAAACTTAAGTGTTTGTAGGCATCCATTGGTATTGATTGTTAGACGATAAACAATTTACATGAGATAAGAAAAGTATTGAATTGTTTTTTAATTGTATTAGTAATTATAGTCATGTGTAAACAACAACCTCACTTATTTTGGGAGAATAACTATTAGGAATGATATGTAGGTGACAATTGACTAAATAAAATGTAAAAGTGAAAGCATGAAAGAAAAGTATCAATATTTTGCATATGTAAAACACCAAGTTCAAATAAAACTTATTCATAGTTAATAAAAGACATAATATCATTATAATATTGTATACAATTTACATAGTTATGAAGTAGATGTGTAGTACATACTATCAAAGTAATTTGGAATGCATTTTTAATGCAAGACACATTGTCTTGTTCGTAGTACTAGAAAACTAGCATTTATCGTAGGAATTGCAAAAAAAATAACCCACTATTCATAGTTGGTAAAGCTTGTAATCATATTACAATATTACATGATCTATATATATATATATATATTTGTGGAACTAAAGTTTTTTAAAGACTGTTCAAGTAGTCCTGGAATGCAAGTTTGATGTATAGAATGCCTTGTGCATAGTGCTCATCAACTTACATTTCTCGTAAAAAAGTGCAAAAAGCAACCAACTTCGCAGAAGTTACATGGTAGTCATTTAGTGTTGCTTCCATTGACTGAATTTTGAAACACTGCACACTTTGTATGTTTGGAACAATTGTCTTTGCTTTTTGTAGAAGGTCAAAGCAATTAATGGTGATATCACTTAAAAAATCCTTAAGGACACTTGCAAGATTTCCATTCCAATTGATTGAGGGAGATGAGTCAATTGAAAGATCAAGGGAACTGTTGATACTTGATATCTTAATGATGTTTGTACATTGACCAGGATTTTCCATTCTTGAATGAAATAAATTTGAGATTGTACCTAATGTTAACTAATATCAAAATTTTAAATGTCATATTTAAGAAACTTTCAATAAATCATCATTTTATCCACACTATAACAAAGTAGTTTAGCTCTTTTGATGATTTCTTTGTGTCACATGTTTTCCATGAAATACATTTCTTAGCTGATGGTTTTACAAATGTGGGGGTTTCATCTCATAAGTGTTGGCAGTCTCATGATGTCATTCATATTCATATTCAAAGCATAATTAATCATGATCAAAGATTATGTCAAGTTGGCAGTCCTTTTGGGAGGTAAATTCAATATTTATTTTGGTTTTATCTCCTATCTATTTGGATTAGACGTATGGATTTCAACAACTATCCATTTAATAATTGCAAATTTTGTGCTAATGAGCTGAAGGATGTGCTTATTATTTCTGGGGGTCCTCATGTTGTTAGACTCACATGGATTATGGGGGCCTTATTACTTTGTATCTAGAACTTTCTTCTTGGTTTTTCTATGAACTAAACAAAGGAGAAGACGGTGGTGTGGGGTGCTCTTGCTACCATGGGGGTTGATTGTTGCAAACAAGAATATGTAACTTGTGATGAGTTTAGAGACAATTTTGTTGCGTGGGAGATCTTGGAGAAGGGGGGAGTGTGCCCTTATCTTCTTAAGCTTCATGGTTTTGATTCGAATGTGACTAAGGATTTTTTTAAGGGGTGGAACAACTATGTGATGCATATTCAATATGTGGAGGTGAACATCATAGAGGGATTTATTGTTGAAATGGTTGCGTTACCTATTGAGTGGGAGAAATTCTACAGGGATCATTCAACCTCGAAGAGTGCTCTAACCAGTTTTTTCAAGGGTAACGAGCGAGTTAAGGTCAAGAGTATGGGTTATGGTGGGTATGACTGCTTCTCCATCAAGCCCCTTTGGAGGGATGCCGCCTTGGCTATCATGATGTATTTTACCTTAGATGGTTACTATTTCATGTTGTTAAACCATTTTAGGCACAATAATTTGGTTTCCTTTCCCTTCTATTTGTTGTTATCGATGGAAAATGGTATTGAGGAAAACTAAAGAAATCCTAATAAATCCATCTTTACATGAGGGGCTTATGCTCCTAATTATGGAATTTTTGAAAGCAAAGTATGTCCTTGAAAGTTCTAAGATCTCCAGTGGGTGTAAAGGTAAGGGTGCCTTTCCTGGGCATGAAACAGGGGATTCTACTGAGGAGTGGGAAGGGTTGATGAGGTGGGTTCTTCTAAGGAGATTTTGACCTCAGAGAAAGATGGTGGTAAGAACCCAAAAAAGAACCCAAAGTTTGAGGTGTCTCTCATTCTTGGTCAGGTGGGTACAATACGTATGTTGATATGAAGGAGGTTGCTTCGCCTGGTATTAAGAGTGTGGCTAAGGGGAAGAAAGGGAGTGAAAAGGAGGTTAAGCTGGATCATAGGAAAGGTAAAGGTATACAAGGGGAAGGGGATAAAATAATTGGGGATAATTCCCCTAATTAGATAGAGATTGTTGCTTCATTATGGTCAGGTTAATGTGCAGGGTGTTGCTGAAGTTAGGAAAGGTCAGTTGGATTTGTTGGCTAACACCATTGTTAAATCCAAGAAGGTGGAGACTGAAGTTGAATTGGTCGACCTGAATGGTTTTCTTGTTAGTGGTGTTTCGAAGGGTAAAGGAAAGGTGTCTAATGACCAACCTTAGAGGCCAGCTATGGAAGAGCCTCTCAATTGGGAGAAGATAAACATTGATGTTGTGGTTAGAATGGTTGAGGATGGAACAGGAAATATGCTCTTTGTGTTCAAATGGCTTCTTTTAGAGGTCAAAGAAATCAATATGAGAATGAATTCTTTGTATAATATCAATTTCCATTTGTTTAATAACAGTAAAAAGGAATCGATGTGCACAACAAAGTTAAAACTATGAATACTGTTTGTGATAAGGTGGCGATTGATGCCTACTAAAATTGGTAGGGATGATGAGGATAGGCTGGTTTCCCTTGAGGATAAAGTCAATAAAATATGTGAAGACATGAGTACTATTGTGTAGGTTAGTAGTTCGCCTCTCCATGCTAGTGCCAAGGGGCTCACTATTCTAAATGAAAAAACCCACATGTGGATAGGAAAATCAATTGATATTGGCGAGACATTGAGAACATGCAATAGTTTGTTTTTTAAGGTAAAAAAAATCTAATGGAGAAGAGCAAGGAAGAGGGGTCGTGTGTGAGAACTAGAGGTAAGACCAAAAAGAGGGCTGCCATTCCTATTTAGGAGCTGGATGATGCGGTGGAGATGAATGAGAATGTCATATGTAGTAATTTAAAAGCTGCTAAGATTTTAGAACAATTACAATAGTCTCTACTGTTTGTGGCTTTTTTGGCTGATGTTTTGCTAATGGTTTAGTTGTAGGTCTAGTATTGTTTATTCTTTAACAACCATGTTTCTTTTTATGGTGGTTGCCTATTGACCATGTGTTTTCTTTTGTAGCCTATTCTCGTTATAAAGGGTTTCAAGACCCCTTCAAAACCTGGTTTTCCTTAATAAAAAACAAAGTAGTTCATCAAGACATCAACATTGATAACCTTTTCACAAATTAAAAATCAATTATACCCTATCTTGATATTTATTTATTTTAACTACATTGACATTGAACAGTGAAGAGAAAACTAAAAAAATCATATTATAACTATAAACTTTAAAACTAAAGAATAACTAGTATATGCAAAATTTTAAAATAATAAAAATAAATCTTAAATAAATGATAATCAAATAATTTTGAAATACAATTAAAGAAATAACACATTGTGAAAAAGTAAAATAATTAAAGAAATCTTAAAGAAATGATAATAAGCACATTAAATTAAAAAATATTATCACACCTATTGAAACATGTAATTAATTTCTAATTATCTTATGGATATTTCAAAGTAAAGAATTGTCATAATACTTTTGTATAAAAAAATAAACAAGACAAGCACATGTATAGTTAAACACAGACTTTGCAATGTATTTTTTCATGTAAACGCAAGCTTTTCACTTCATTTTCATGTAAATGCACTTTTCACTACATTTTCATTTACACAACCATCTTAGCTGGATAAAACTCCATCTCAAACAAAAACAATTGTTAAAATTAAAAACATGTAATTCATTTTTTAATTAATTAATAAAATATAGTCAAATATATATTTTGTCTAAATAGAAAATTAACTTAAGATAGAGATGAAACGCCATGTATCATATACTTTTTGTTAATTTTTAACAACCTTATTTTTTTAACAGTGAATATTAATGCCTCTATTTTCTTACAAAATGAGGATGTTATTTAGAAGCCAACTACCATATGGATAATACTTTCAAACAATTTGGAATTTTCCTTGTAAAAGGAAAACTAGCACCTAAAAGTGTATTTGTGAAGGCTTTTCTTAAACTGCGTATTTAGTATTCATATATATTGAATTAAAATGTAAAAAAAAATGATTCTATTTCATTCGACTCTAGGAAAATTCATCGTCAGTAATTCACCATGGGAAAATTTACCGTCATAAAAAATTCATCGTGGGAAAATTCACCACCAGCAATTCACCGAAGTGGAAAATTAATCGCATTAATGTTTTTCAATATATATTTCTAAAACTTTGATTTTTTTTTGGAAAATAATAATTTGATTTATGATAATAAAAAATTAATGGAGAATTTGATTTATGATAGTAAAAATAAAAATATTTTTCAATATATGATAATAAAAATAAAAATATTTTTCAATATATTTTATGATAATAATAATAAAAAATTGCATTAACTTTAATATATTATCATGTTAAAAACATTCATATCAAAATAAACATAAAAAATATTTAAAAATTAGAATTGTCAATAAATTGTAAAACAGGTGAATTTTTTTTTTAAACTTTTTTATATAAATTCAAAAAGCATTCATATCAAAATAAACATAAAAAATATTTAAACTAGCTATTGCACTTTAGGTGTGCAATGGGTTACGCCAAATAATTGTATGGATACAGTACATAGAAATCAAAATCATCATTAATATCAAAAAAACCATTATGCATATTCAATTTGTCTTATTATATGTATTTAAAATTGTAATATACAATTCTTATAATACATTATTCTATAAATTGAAAATCTAAATTTTGTTATTTTTAAATAAAATATAATATTATAATTATAATTATAATTCCATTAACACCTAAACCTCAACCCCTTGATTTATTTATATATCATAAAAGCAAAAAAATCATTATGAAATATCTCACCAATATTATCCGATGTGTAAAGGACCTCACTTAATAATAGTTATATAAAATAAAACTTTTGTTATCATTCAGATTAATAACAACTTATTTGAGAATTTCAAAAATTGTGCATAGATTGCGAATATTCAAATTCCATTGGATAGAGAGTCAGGAGAGAGGAAGGGGTGAATTTGGTAATCGTCAAAATTTATCATCGATTTTTTTTAATCGAATGATTATTCTAACTCTCTTATCTTCAACTGCGATCCACTTTTGCATATGTCCAGTTTAAGGATCGAGATGCACTCTCGAAGGCCGTAGAGTTAAGTGGTAATTTATTATGTTGATGAAGCAATGGATAAGAAGTGGAGGGAATGATGTAGGTGGCATAAGTCTCTCTCAAGTAATGTATGCCAGAAAATTTGTAGTTGGAAATAAGAATGGAAAAACATCAATCCCTATATTTATTGTAAACCCTTTCTAGACGTGATCCGTTCAGGTCAAACAAGGGCACCAATTACTGGAGTTTCCTTCACTGTTGTTTACAAAATTTTGATAAATATATATGTTTCAATTATCTCTCTTCTTTCACCCTAATGATAGATCAGGGAGTGTGATCTGAAAAATTGATGCAAAAATAATTTGACACAATCGATTTAAGAAACCAACTCAATAATCTATATGGATTGCGTAAACTTGAGATATGTGAAAAATTTAACTGTCTATTCCAAAAATATTTTATAATTCAAGAATTTGTATTAGTTTCATAGTCAATGAGTCACAATTATGTTTAAACAAACTGAGTGCTCTATTCTAATAATTATTAAAAAAAATTCACAACTTTTCTATTCCCTCTGAATCTTTAGAGCGGATTCACAACTGTCTCTGATATATTATACAAAACTATTTTGACTATTGCTAGTTTATAGTGCACTTACAAGTGATTGCTCTATTTTGACTATTTGCAATCATTAACCTCTACAGCAAGAAATGTGGGCAGCATCAACTCTCGAAAACAATTCTTCACAGAATTCTCATCTGCATTCTATTTCAATCACATTTTCAGCCCAACCCAAAACAACAAGATTCCACCCTTCGACAATTTTTCAAAGTTTCATGCAATCCCATTATGGATTTTAGTTAACAAAATTTTGTTAGCAATAATTTATTTATTTTTGACATAATTGAAAGCAGAGAGCATTTGGTGCTGAGTTACTTAAAAGAAAAATAGTGATGGATCATTGCTGACTTAAATATAGGCAACTTTCTATAGATCTATCAAACTTAGTTTCTCCTCATTATATCCTTTACACTGCCTTAGCTAATGCAAAAGGGCACCTCTAAATATAACTTGGGTCTGACATTTCTGTATGCAATAAATAAAAAGTAGAGGTAAAACCAATTGTTTGCTTTAAAGTAGGTAGTTATGTGGCACAGTTTACTGCCAAACAAAATTCACGCAAATTTCACACTACAATGACTGAAAGTTGTGGGACAATTTTAGCCTTCTTCAATTCATTATAGCTTTATGAATGCACCCTTGATTGCATTGTAGGTGTATGATATGGCACTTGATCTTGATAGGTGAACTACCTGCTAGTTCACCTATGACTTAATTTACATTTAAAAATAGTAAATACTAATTTTCTAAAATCAGTTAGGTGAACAAAATGCATAAATAATCAAGTACCCACATATAGATTGTTTCCCTGATAACAGAAAGAAAAATTGGTAAAGGCGTCGAGTGCTAAACTAAATCTAAAACACTTAAAATCATTTAAGCAGAGATAGATTTCAGCAGCACATGATTATTTCTAACTATACCAAAACAAAAATCACACTAAAAATGAATGTGAATGCAACAGATTTGCAAATTCCAATCAGTACAACAATTTTATGGGAAGGAAAAAATAAGTCAAAAAATTAATGTCAAAAGAAATGCTCATTCATGATATAATTATGATTTACAAAAGAATTGTGAACATTATATTTAAACATCATCTGATTTAATGATCAATATTGAATAATAATTTTACACCTCATCTACATCTAAAACAAATACTTATCCTATTTTTATTTACCAAACTAATTACAAATATAAATAATGAATAAACATCAAACAAAAACACAAAAAACAAGATGAATAAAATCCCAACTAAACATCCTAAAAATGAACATAAATTCAACATAAAAAACAACTCCACAATTGAGGATTTTTTCATATCAAGAAAATATAATGAGATGACAAACACTACTATGCAAACAAAACAAAAAAACAACAAGGGTTATAATTAATAAATTGAGAATTAAAGTGAAAAAATATTTGTTCAAATGACCATGCTTTTTTAAAAAGGATTTTCATATGTAAGCAACAGATACATTGAAAATAACATAAGTATTAAAATTATCTAGGAAGTTTAATTAAATTATTAAAAATAAGTTTGAAGAATTTATTTAAAATGATTAGTGTATATAAAATTTAATCTAAATTATTGTGCACTTCTTCAATTAATAGGGTCACACGGAATGGCCTAAATGTGTTTGAGCTTATCTTTGTATTTCGTCTTTCTCCTACAATTTTCTCAACTCCATCTACAAAAGGGCAGATAAAATGAAATAAGTAAATCATATGAGTGCCCATAAATGACTAAAATAGGTCAGTGGGATTGTAGAAGTACAATTCATATAATTTCTAACAATAGGGTGGTTCCTTCATTTGTAGGTCTGAGATTTATTAATATAGTTTCTTACAATTATCTTCTGCTATACAGGAAGGAAAGAGATATCTACCTGAAGTCTTTGGTGTTTTGTCTTAGGTCTCTCCTTTTGTATAGGAAGAAATCTACCTAAAGTAGCAATTAGCAAGAAGAGACATCATGAATCAAAACAAAAAGAATACATAGTGCATAGCAGACACCTACCATGGAAAAATTCCATCTCTTGTTTTGCAGCTTAACATCCTTGATCTTCTTTTCATAGTTGTCAATTAACTGGCTTTGTCTACTGTCTTTCTCATGTGAATTGTTGAAGTCCTTATTCATTTTGTCGACCTTGTTTCCTTTCAAAATTATCTACCTTTAGCTTCTTTCTAAACTCCCCAGTCTCCTCTACCTCATTATCAATTCGAATGTTCTTTTTATAAGTACATCTTAGTCTCAACTTAAAGTACTTGATTCTAGAAATTTAAAGTAGACGCCAACTCCCAAACTCTATTTGTTCAACTCTAACCTATATCTTTCCCTTTTCACTCACAACTTGAACACGTTAAAAAAATTCAAATATTGTTTAGTATATTGCTTACTACTCATGAAAATCTATTATAAGAAATCTCCTTGATATTTTTGGTTGTCAAATTTTATGAAAGAATGCTCTTTTAAGATTGGACACCAATGACAATTTCATTTATAAATCTACTAGACAAATTGATATTTATCATTTATAGAAGAAATGATGTGTTACCATCTTCAATTACCCTTATTCTCCACTAAACATTGCTATCCAAAAACTTCTAACATTAATTTTTTACCACCAATCGTCCTAACCTTTTATATAAGATGTCTTCAAACTAATTTTAAAAGTAACACAATAAATTAGTAAACTAAATTCTACTCTTACTAAGCAAAGATAGTAAAAAAGTCTTAACTTTAGTAGCACTCATTCTCTACATGCCTCGTAGGTATTTTAGAAATCGGTAAAATTGTCCATCCTCAATGAAACACACGTTGACACTTGTTTTTCTACCATTTCCAAAAGCACTCCCAATCATGCAATTTTCACGCTTAGATTGGGAGTTGCTGAGTTGGTTTCATGAACATTGGTACACTATTAAATTGTGCTTTTCAGAATGCTAGTATGTGAGGGAGTTCCTAGAACATATTTTTTTCTCTCTAGACATTTCTTGGAAGCTTACCTAGTCAAAATGAATCTTTGATCGTAAACATTACTGTGATGAATACAAACTGCCGCAGATATTAGGCCTTTATTTATTATTACTTAATGCTTCTACATCCTACTCCATTATATTTTTTAATTCTTATTAGGTAGTTTTTCTTGGGAGGTTCGTTAAGGCAGTATCTATCATTTCAATTTTAATTAGACCTATATAAATAAAAAAAATGTAAGAGAGTAAATTTAATTATATGAAAAATAATACAAATTTAGTAAATGTATTATTTATAGGATCGAAAAGCATCACCTTCAATTACCAAAATAAAAGATCACAAAAAGTTGTTAAAGCATATATCAAATTAGCATTTCACTGAAAAAATTAGAAATTGATGACTACTAGTTCTTTAAGGTCCTTGCCTAAATGATTTCATTTTTAAGGCCTACTCATACTACCAGAATGATTTCATGGATTTGTGCAATACATGAGGTCAATTGGTAGATAATATAGAAAATGGATATTTTTGTGCCACAAAGGTCTCAATGGAGAAGTGATAGCCTTCAAATCAACTATGCATCCACTTATTGGGATCTAAACATGATTGAAACAAGACCTTTGAAGGAAGAAGATAACTTCAAGTTCCATTACATGTAGGCTCAGGTTATGTTTGCAATAGGGAGAGAGGGAGAGAGAGGGATAGGTAGGGATAGAAAGAGGAAGAGATAGAGGCGGAAGAGAGAGAGAGAGAGGTTGTACACACTTCAATCACATTTACACTTATAATAGATCATTATGTGTACATGGTTGACCTTCTTGCCCATGCTGGCTATCTTCTGGACACCCAAAAATTCATAATTAATATACCATTTAAACCCGTGGTGGTTGTGTAGATGTGTTTTCTTGGTGCCTGCAAATCACATGAATACAGGCTTAGGAGTATTTACAAGGACACTGCATTTTGATTTGGATCATACGATTGATGTTATTTTCTTAAAGATCTTTCTAGAAGTGGGCAGGTGGTGTGAGGTTCAAATGGTAATAAGATTGATTAAAGATAAAGGACGTAAAAAGATTTTTGGATTTAGCAAAATTGAAGGCCATAAAATGGTGGTGGAGACAAATTACATCCACAATCATAGGAATATATGCAAAGTTAACACATTTTGGTGGAAGAATAGTGTTGGGTGAGGTTTAACATTGGAGTATACCATGATGAGGAGTTGTGTGACATTGCACCAATGAATATGTATGTAAGGGTTGTAGTAGCTAGGATATTATGATTTGAAAATGAAACCTTGAATTTAAAAAATAAACAAAAGAGAAAATTAGATTTAGAAATCACAAATAGCTAAATTATAATCGAGGCATTTTTCAGCCAAGGGTATTCACAGACTCCTTTTCTATTACAACCCTTGAGACTTTTCTAATAAACGCCCACAACTTCCTTGAGATGATTTATTTATACCTACGATCAGCTTTTTGTTTAGGTATCGTATCTCGAGCCTCTTGCATTCAAGGAATCTTATTTTGATTTTGTTTTTAAATACTTGATGAAGATGGCTACAATGAGGAGCTTTCTTTGTTGGAGGACAGCCGTGTGGCCAAAAGCTCGGCTATTGTAGTGCAAGCTAGGAAAATAGAACTGCCTTCCGTATTATTCTTGTTGTCTTTGGATCGCTGGAATCTTCAAAATGTGTTATTACAATCACATTAGAAAATAATAAATTCAGCACTGAACCAATTCAATGCCTTAACAAACGTTTGCTTTCACCACAGCCCATTACAGATGTGCGAAGCCTTGACTCTCTCCACTCCCTCTGAAAACACGACTCCCATTCCCATGAAGAAATGGGCTTCTACATGACAGTGGAACTGCCATGCCCCTGGATTGTCAACTCTGAATTGATAGCCGTCCATACATATCGAAGCAAAGGCATGGTGTTCTTCATTGGAGGATTTATTAGGTTAAATTTGTCTGTGTCCTTCAAGGGATCAAATACCCCTTCATCGTGAACCAGAACCCAAAAATCATGCCCATGAAGAAGCCATGGATGTATCTCACTTGCATTGTTGGCTAGCATGTTGGAATTCTGCAAAATCAAATCTATAGTGGAATTAAACTGCAATTTATAGATTCGGTTACCATATGTTGCATTTTGGTTTGTTTGGGGGATGAGTATGTTATAAAGGCTGGCAACCTTCTGGGGTCGGGATTTGGTCGAAGGACTTAGTTAGATTGTACTTCAGGGCTATCAGATATGGAGTTTGGGGTGGCACAAACGAGATGTCATTGATTGTCCACTTCACATAGCCGTCAATTTTATTTTGTGTATATTCAGAAGTATGATACGCTTGCTAAATTGAAGTGGAGGGGGAGCTACATATCCTGCTCTGGCCTTGTATAGTTTGGCCTGGTTCAAGGAGTATCAAGAATCATTCCAGAGGGGGGCAGTTGAAGGTATGGAAGGAGGAAACATGGTGGCAGAGTTTGGAATGTAACGTAAAATTGCACGCCTTGTGGGTGTTTTGGGTTAACGCCCACGTACATTAAGAGTTGCCCAGTAATTCCTAGAAGGGTCTTGATTGGCCTTTATAAGAACTAAGTGTGTCTCGCCAGAGTATATGTTGAGATTTTGCACCACAAATACCAAATTATGCCTTTTC
>CM021101.1:94878167-94948404 GCA_007115665.2 Sequoiadendron giganteum | reverse complement strand
TTAAGCCATGAATGTCAGATATTCAATTTTCTGTGTTTTTGGGATGACCGGGCAACTTGTGAGGCAGCAAATGCTGCATGGCCGAAATCAGAATCCGAGCTTATACAGGCAGTTGCCCATGCAGTGAAAAAAAAGCAAAAGATTAGAGTGGTGAGTGGGCTGGCTCACAGTCTATCCAAATTAGCCTGTGTCGGAGATTTCCATTGATCTGCATGTTTGACCAGCGACTGTTTGTTTTCAAAACTTCCGCCACAACCTTCTGCAGCCTTAGAAACGGCTTGGAAACAGCAGTTCGCGACGAGAAACCCGTTTCGGCCGTCGTGACGCGAAACGGGGCTTTCCCGTCACGTTTCTGGTAACGTAGGCTTACAGTGCCTTTCGTATGCATCCATATCGTGCTTACATGTTTGTTCTGAAGCTTCACAGCTTCTAACAGGTGAATAAATGTTTTGATTTATGTCCACACGCTATTCTGGAGTTCCCATGACTATGGTGCAGAGGCGTGAATGATGCCAGCAAAGGTCGTCAGATTTTGCTCGACGTATGCCAATTGCATTCGCTTAAAAGTTTCAAAGCTTTTTCAACATATTCATTTAGTTTAGGTGTTCGCTGACATGACATAAAGCAGGATGAAAGGCATCGGAGGCAACCATTTTAAGCGTCTCCAGGACAATATGAACCGTCGATAGTCAATCTTAGCTCGCTTTTCTTCAGATTGGATACGCCTTCGGTCTAAATAAAAAATAAAATTGTCAATAAATTGTGATTTTTTTAATTTTTTTTCAAATTTCAAAGTTTTTGAAATGTATATTAAAAAACATTAATACGGTTAATTTTATGCTTCGATGAATTGCTGGCGGTGAATTTTCCCACCATGTGAATTTTCCCACACTGAATTGCTGGTGGTGAATTTTCCATCGGTGAATTGCTGGCGATGAATTTGCCGTATGCCATTTCATTCATTGTGAAATCTTCAATGCAAAACTTGGTCTTTTTATTAAAAATACATGATGAAGGATTTTAAAAATTCGGACAGTTCTAAATTTATCCTTTGAATGCTCTAATTAAATCAAGCACCTTTAGTATTTAAAGATATCAAAACCCTGTCAGTTGTGTGCAACTGCAAATTAAGTTGTACAAACATATCTTTTCGCAATCTAGTACTGAACACAATCACTTAGTATTACAGAACTGTTTAAATTGAACAATTGAGAACCATAAAAATGAATGAAATGCTTGCATTTGGAAGGTTTGACACCTTATCACCCTAATAAGATCACAATCCACTTTAAACTTTGTAGATCGACTCATGTCTCTTGTCTATAATCTGACAGTTGCATGGGAACAATTATTAGAAATAGAGAAAAAACAAGTGGTGGAGGTGTAGTTAAGGCATGTGAACTAGACAGTTTCATGAGAGCAATTACACCAACCACGTGCCTTGACTAAGTTCCTCTTTTTTGCATGCATTTGGAGGATACAAACTTGGTGTCTTTGAAAAAATATGGCTATTATCATTGTTAGGGATCGGAAGAGGCTCACCAAGCTTGAAGATTGGTTCTTTGTTTAAATAACTTAATATATAAGATCCATTAAGTCGAAGGCAGTGAGAGAAACAAGTGATCCGAATAAAGTGGCATGCAAATGTTGAATACTGAACCATGTGCTTTGATATGATCTATGCCACTACTTTATCCGCTAATACTTTATATCTTCACATAGCACATCTCCAAGGTGGGTAACAACTAATTTTCTTTCATCACAATGGATAGAAATATCGAAAGACTAATAAGCTATCCTTCATCAAGGTACTGGTCATTAAAAGGAGGATAATGAACAACAAATTGGTGCCTATGATGGGAAGATAATTGAGTTGTGACAAAAAAATTTAGAGGCAACTAAAATCTAGGAGGCACATGGACAAAATGGATTGAGGAATGACAGGCATGCCGAGTAGCACAGTGGCATGGGTAAAATGGACATGAAAATGGCTTTCTACTATGGAAGAAGAGTGGATCTTGTGTTCCCTGGATAGTCTACGCACACAGTAGCCCAATATGTGCTCTCACTAGTGGCCCTCTTTGTGTTGGCCTTGTTCCACCAAGCACTCATCGTAAAAATAAGCTTGACTATCTTAGTGAAACCACTGATCACACCTTTCCCATCGTTTGGACCAACTAACAGGGCAATGGAACCTTGTATTGATTGTGTAGTCTGCTAAAGCCTATTTACATGCCATACAGATAATGACTCATCATGAAATTTAAATAACTTCAATTACTACTATTTTCGTACATAAATTTTTGACATCCATACAAAAACAAATAGCAATGAATACATACCTTAGTTACAACTTTTTTCTGCAGTAGTTATATCTCTCTAATATATCGGAATGCAAATTCCATGTTGTAGGAAATCAATAGCTCATATGTGTTTGTTTGCAAATTTGTACCTCCTAGATATTAGTTGCCTCTAAATTTTTTTGCCCCATGTCAATCATCCTCCCAACATCAACACCAATTTGTTGTTCATTATCCTCCTTTTAACGACTAGTACATTGATGATCACTTGTTTTCTCTCACTACCTTAGACTTCATGGATCTTATATATTATTAAGTTAAACGAGAAACCAATCTGTTAGCTTGGTGAGCCTCTTCCAATTCCCAACAATGACACTTGCCATTTCTGTTCAAAAGACACCAAGTCGATATACGCTCTTACTCGTATCCTCGATATTCAACATGCATGCAAAAAAGTGCAACATAGTCAAGGCACGTGGCCAATTTAATTGTTTCCATGCAGCTGTCCAGTTCACATGCCTTACCTATGCCTCTACCACTTGTTTGTTTTTCTATTTATAGTAACATTCCCCATGCAACTATCGGAGTATAAACAAGACATGTGAGTCGATCTACAACGTTTAAAGGTGACTATGAGCTTATTAGGGTGATAAGGTATCAGATCTACCAAATGCAAACATTTCATTCATTTTATGGTTCCCAATTGTTCAATTTAAATAGCTCTGTAATACTAAGTGATTGTGTTCAGTATTGGACTACGAATATGATATGTTTGTATAACCTGATTTGCAGTTCGACACAACTAACAGGGTTCTAATATTTTTAAATAATAAAGGTGTTTGATTTAGTTAAAGATTGATAGGATAAATTTGGCAATGTCTAAATTTCTAAAATCCTTCATCATGTATTTATTGAAAAGCCCAAGTTTTTCATTGAAGATTTCATGATGAATGAAGTAGAAACATTTATTTTTACATTTTAATTCAGTATATGAATATTGAATACACAATTTAGGCAAAGCCTTTACAAATGCACTTTTAGGTGCTAGTTTACTTTTACAAGGGAAATTCCAAATTGTTTGAAAGTTTTATCAATTTGGTAGTTGGATTCTAAATAATATCCTCATTTTGTAAGAAAGTAGAGGCATTAATATTCACTTTCAAAAAGATTAGGTAGTTAAAAATTAACAAAAAGTTTTAACATACATGGTGTTTCATCTGTCTTAAGGTAATGTTCTATTTAGACAATATATATTTGACTGTATTTTATTAATTAATTAAAAATTGAATTACATGTTTTTAATTTTAAAAATCGGTTGTTTTTGTTTGAGCTAGAGTTTTCTGCAGCTAAGATGGTTGTGCAAATGAAAATGTAGTGAAAAGTTTGTTTACATGAAAAGGAAGTGAGAAGCTTGTGTTTACATGAAAAAATGCATTGCAAAGTTTGTGTTTAATTGTACATGTGCTTGTCTTATTTAATTCTTTATACACAAATATTATGACAATTGTTCGTTTTGAAATATCCACAAGACAATTAGAAATTAATTACATGTTTCAATAACTGTGACAATATTTTTTAATTTAATGTGCTTAATATCATTTATTTAAGATTTATTTAGTTATTTTACTTTTTCACAATGTGTTATTTATTTAATCACATTTCACAATTATTTCATTGTCATTTATTTAGGTTTTATTTTTTATTAGTTTACAATTTTTGTATATGTTAATTATTCTTTAGTTTTAAGGTTTATAGTTATAAAATAAATTGTTTTGTTTTGTCTTTATTATTTAATGTCAATCTTATTAAAATAAATAAATATAAAAGATAGGGTATATTTCATTTTTAATTTTTGAAAAGGTTATGAATGTTGATGTCTTATTAAACTAATTTATTTTTGATAAGGAAAAATAGGTTTTGAAGGGATCCTGAAACTCTTTACATTGAGAATAGGCTACAAAAGATTAAGCAACTACTACCATACAACCCCAAAAAGAAAAAATAGCTATTACAAGATGAACCTTTACACACAAACAACTAAATCTACAACAAAACATCAACAAAAAAGCCAAAACCAACAGATTCTAAAGCATATTATCTAAAACCTTGGCCACCTCCAGATTATAGGAGATAACATTATCATGCATCTCCACCACCTCTTTGAGCTCCTAGAAGGGAATAACAACCTTCTTCTTGGTCTTGCTTATGGTTCGAACACACAGACTGTCATCCATGCTCTTCTCCACCTAATTATTTCGATTAACATCAACAATCACCTCCTCATTTTCATCGAAATCCAACTTTTTACTAGTCCACTTAAGGGATTTTTCATTCAGCAAAGTAAGCCCCTGCGCACTAGAATTGAGAGACTGATTACTAGTTTGCACCATCGACTACAAGTCATGACAATTTTTTTTGAATTTATCCTCCAAGGACACCAACCTATCCTCATGATCCTTACCCATTTTCTCAGCATTCACCACCACCTTGTGAAAAACAATGTTCATGGATTTAAACTTGCTTATCATTGTCCACTCCTTGTTACGATTAACCAGAGCTACATAGATATTTTGCAACTCATTCAATTTGGCATTAAGATCCTTGATTTCCAATAAAAGCCATTTGAATAATGAAAGGAGATTACTTGTTCCATCCTCTACCACTCTACAAAAACCATCAAGGTTTATCTTTTCTCAATTCAAAGGCTCAACAAAAGGAGTAGCAACATTCTCAGACTGACACTTCGAATCCATACCTTCACCATTCATATCTTCTCCAACTAGAGAATTATCCAAATCTACCACTTCAACTTCCACATGCTTATTCACCATTGAGTTTGCTAGCAACTCCAACAACCCCTTCTTATCATCAACCTGATTGAAACCCTTATAGTCAAGAGTCTGCAACCCAGTTTGAATAAGGGAAAAATCACCAAAACGCTTAATGCCATCGCCCACACAACCTTCTTCTATCACATGACGCCCCTTATCAGATTTATTGCTCCCATGTTTCCCATTCACAGTATGAATAGGGGACACGCTAAAATCTTTTGTACAATCCTTAGCCATAATTTTTCCTTTTCCACAATCTCGACTCTCATCCTTTTGACCACCTTTCTCCCCCTTACACCCCTTTTTGGCACCAGAAGACACAACCTCCTTCATTTCAATATCAGTCTCATAGCCCTTTGACCAAGAATTAGAAATCTCAAGATTGAGATCCCGCATATGCTTATTACCACCATCTTTATCCGAAGACTCCAACTCTTCAAAGCCATCCTCATGTTGGAGTTTCACTCCACTCCCGCCTTTGTTTCCTACCTTTACCGTGCCCCCATGCCCTCAATTTTGACTACTCATGGTTCTACATCATCTACCGGGCTACCATACACACTCTCTCTCCTGTTCACGGTTTCATAGTCAAGCACTCCGTAGTCTACCACTTTACTGTGGTCATGCCTTTCACATTCGACGGTTTCATGGTGGTGGTCATATCTTCTTACCTCGCTACCATGGTCTAACCACATGATGCCTGCGACAATGCGATTAATTGCTAGACAGCCGATACCGCTCTACCGCGGTTACTCTCTTGATTGCATGCAGTACCGCGGTGACTGTCATCGCTCCTTTGCTCTATCCGTCGATGCCGTTACCACTCTACCGTGGTCTGATCACTAATCGATGGCGATAACGTGGTGCGCTTTGCTCCTGCTTTCTCTGACCATCTCTAGGCAGTTACCGCGACCACCATGGTCTCTTTCTTAACCGCCATGGTACTGTGGTGAACCATTCTTGGTTGTGCAAATGGTTACCGTGGTCATCACGACCTCTCCAAAATCTATAGCGGTTGCGCGGTTGTTTGAATTTTTTATGGCGGCAGCTTGTGTAGTATGCGTTGGTAGACAGATAGGATTGTAGGACGTTTTGTTAAGTCTATAGGATGATTTTTTAATCCGATGTGACTATATTCAGGACGTGTATATGCTGGCATGTTTAAGGCATTTAAGTTTGTATTAATTTTTGGGTGTTGGCTATAACCTTATATACTGGGATATATTTTGTAGTCATATACATAGTTAATAGATGAATATTGTTCAGAAGTAGCAAATAAATTTAATGGTTGTTCTATGTTAAGATATTATATTTTTCTTGTGTATGTTTCTTTTATCTCTTCCATTTCCTTCACGTGGTATCAGAGCCAAAGGTAATTCAATAAAGAGTCTATAAATCATGGCAGCAAGCATAAGCTTGAGTAATCCCCAAATTCCACAGTTGAATGGGAAGAATTATGATTATTGGTCTATAACAATGAGAGCATTGTTTTGTTCACAAGATTTATGGGAGTTTGTAGAAAATGGGTTTCCAGAACTAACAAATGCAGCAGCATATAATGCCTTAACTCAAGCAGAGAAATATTTGTTGAAAGACAACAAGAAAAAGGATTTAAAAGCACACTTCTTCATCCTACAAGACGTACATGAAAGTATTTTTTCCAAAATTTCAGCCACTACCAAGTCCAAGCAAGCATGGGACATTTTACAAATTGCATATTAAGGAATGGACAAAGTTAAAACTGCAAAGTTGCAAATATTGAGAAGAGAATTTGAAACTCTGTTTATGAAATAAAATGAGCCTGTAGATTCATACTTTACTCAAATAATGGGACTGGTAAACCAGATGAGAACACATGGACAAACACTAGAAGATGTCAAAGTTATAGAATTTTTTTTAAGAAGCCTACCCACAAGATTTGAGTCAATTGTAGTCACAATAGAGGAGACAAAGGATCTCACCCAGTATTCAGTTGATGAGCTATATGCTTCACTAATTTCTCATGAGTACAGACTTAGCAAAACAAAAAATATATCATTGGATCATGCATTCAAGTGACAAGCTTCAATTAACCAAGGAAGAGGCAGAGGTAGATTAAATTTCAGAGCAAGAGGAAGAGGTTTCAATAGAGGTGGAAGAGGTAGCAGCCAAAACCCATCTCAAAACTTTCCTCAAGGACAAATGTATGATAAATCTCAGGTTCAATGCCATTACTGTAAAAAGTTTGTCTGTTATATGAATGAGTGTAGAAAGAAGTAGTATGATATGGCTAGACAAAATGCAAACTTTACTAGAGAGAGTCAAGATAATAGACCTGATAAGAGCACAATGTTTTTAGCCTACAATGTAGCTCAAGATAGTGAGAAAGAAGTTTGGTTTTTAGACTCAGGCTGTAGTAATCATATGACAGGGAATTTAGAGTTGTTCACAAGTTTAGATGAGAATATTAAGTCAGATGTCACCCTGGGTAATGACAACAAAGTGTCAGTTAAAGGAAAAGGGAATGTTAATATTCTAACCAAGCAGGGGGAGCAAAAATATATTTCTGATGTTTATTTTGTGCCTAGTCTTAAACATAACTTGATGAGTGTAGGATAGTTAATTCAAAAGGGTTATAGAGTGTCTTTCAAGAATGGGTTGTGCACTATTTTAGACAAATACCCAAGTGGCTAGTTTATTGCAAAAATTCATATGAAAAATAATAGAATGTTTCCTTTCAGAATTCAACCAGCTTTGAGCACAAACTTTACACAAGCACAAGAGGTATCAACTGTTATTCAGACTGTCTTTCAGGCAAAGGTGCAGGATGAAAACTGGCTTTGGCATTTAAGATTCGGTCATTTAAATTTTGGAGGTCTGAATTTGCTTCATAGGAAGAACATGGTAAAGGGAATTCCATTAATTGAAAAACCCGATAGAGTTTGTGAAGGTTGCATACTTGGAAAGCAACATAGAGAATATTTCCCAACAGGGAAATCTACAAGAGCAAAAGCCCCATTGGAAATTGCTCATTCAGACTTATGTGGTCCAATGCAGACACCTTCAATAGGTAGTAGTTTTTATTTTCTGACTTTCATAGATGATTATTCAAGGAAGACATGGGTGTATTTTTTGAAATACAAAAGTGAAGTGTTTAATTTCTTTTATCAATTTAAGTCTCTTGCTGAAAAACAGAGTGGTTGTTTCATCAAAGTGCTGAGAACAAATAGAGGAGGTGAATACATATCGAAAGAGTTTTTAAATTTCTGCAAAGAACATGGAATACACAAACAGTTCACAACAAGATACATGTCTCAACAAAATGGTGTAGCAGAAAGAAAAAAAAGAACCATAATGGAGATGGCTATAAGTATGTTAAAATCCAAGCATTTAACAAATGAGTTTTGGGAAGAAGCTATATCTTGTGCAGTATATATCATGAATAGATGCCCAACAAAGAGTGTGATGAATATTATCCATGAGGAAGCATGGACAGGTAAAAAGCACAGTGTGTCTCACATAAGAGTTTTTGGATGTGTTTCATATGCACATGTACCTGATCAGTTGAGAAGAAAACTTGACAACAAAGGAGAGAAATGCATTTTTGTTGGATATAGTGAAGAATCCAAGGCATATAAATTATTTAATCCATCAACTAAGAAAGTTATAATCAGCTGGGATGTCCAATTTATTGAAGATGAAGCATGGGATGGAAGTAAAGAGAGCATTGTCAATGTTATAGTCAATATCCCTCAAGATGAGAATTGAATTACAGTTCCATCTAATGTCCATGCTGTCCGTATTCAACCTCAAGCAAGTGGTCAACAACAGACACCAACAAGTAATACAAGAGCAACAACAAGAGGACTGCAGACGCCAACCACAACAAGAACTTTTGGTGCAGGACCTTCAAGTCCACATTCTGTAGATTCAAGTGATTTATCAAATCCAACTTTAGCAAGCATGAGGAGGCAAAAAATCAGAAGCATGACTGATATTTATAATCATAATGAAGGTGAGAGCAATTCTCAACAATTTACACTTTTTGCCTTTTATTCACAAGCTGAAGATCCGATTCATTATGAAGATGCAATTAAGGAAGAAAAATGGTTAACAACAATGGATGATGAAATAGATTCAATAGAAAACAATCAGACCTGGGATTTGCAAAGTCTTCCAAAAGACAAAGATTTCATAGGTGTTAAATGGATTTATAAGACTAAATTGAAATCAAATGGAGAAGTGGAGAAGCACAAAGCAAGATTGGTGGTAAAGGGTTATGCTCAACAACCTAGAGTAGATTATAATGAAACTTTTACACTAGTTGCACGCCTTGACATAGTCAGAATTTTATTGGCCTTAGCAGCACAATAGTTTTGGTTAGTTCACCAAATGGATGTTAAATCAACATTCCTCAATGGCTACCTGGAAGAGGATGTTTACATTGAAAAACCTCCTAGATATGAGATATCAAGAGATGAAGACAAAGTTTATAAGCTGAAGAAGGCATTGTATGGTCTGAAACAAGCCCCAAGAGCTTGGTATAGCAGAATAGACAACTATTTCACAATGAATGGATTTACTAGATGTGACAGTGAACCAACACTATATACTAAAGTGAATGATGAAGGTAAAATTCTGATCATATGCCTATATGTTGATGATTTAACTCTGACTAGGAATCTATCAGTTGATATGTTCAAAACAGAAATGATGACAGAGTTTAAGATGACAGACTTAGGTGTGATGAAGTATTTTCTGGGCATTGAGGTAACACAAAATGACAATGGAATTTTTATTTCTTAGTCTAAATATGCTAATGATTTTTTGAAGAGATTTAATATGGTGAATTGTAAGTCAGCACCTACTCCAATGGTGACTGGTTTAAAATTGAGAAAGGAAGATAGAGGCTTAGATGTTAATCCAACTTTGTATAAACAGCTAGTAGGGAGCTTGATGTATTTAACAGCCACAAGGCCAGATATAATGT
The DNA here is from genome assembly GCA_007115665.2 of Sequoiadendron giganteum. Taxonomy (NCBI): domain Eukaryota; kingdom Viridiplantae; phylum Streptophyta; class Pinopsida; order Cupressales; family Cupressaceae; genus Sequoiadendron; species Sequoiadendron giganteum. Next base: position 94,938,304 of record CM021101.1, on the reverse strand, counting down.
ATGCAGTCAGTTTAATCTCCAGATTCATGGAAGCACCAAAACAATCTCAATGGATGGCTGGAAAGAGAATTCTGAGATACATCAATGGAACTAAATTTTTTGGCATCCATTACACAAGAACAGATGATTTTAAACTAACAGGTTTTACTGACAGTGATTGTGCTGGAAGTGTTGATGATAGGAAAAGCACCTCTAGCTATGTTTTTCATTTTGGCAGTGGAGTAGCTGCATGGGCTTCAAAAAAACAACCTATCGTTACATTATCATCAGCTGAAGCTGAGTATGTTGTAGCCACTAGTGCATCTTTCCAAGAAGTATGGATGAGAAGAATATTGATGGAGATTTAGAATGAGTAGACAGAGGCAACAATTTTTTTTTGTGACAATAGTTCTGCAATCGCCCTTTCCAAGAATTCATTCTTCCACAAGAGGAGCCAACATATTGATACATGTTTTCATTTCATTCGGGAGCTGATCATCAGTGGTGACATCACTTTGGAGTTTTGTAGGTCAGACGAGCAATAGGCAAATATTTTTACAAAAGCACTGGGCACAGACTCCTTTATTAACCAATGAAATAGGCTTGGTGTCACGAATAGAAGTTTCGTTCAAGGGGGAGTGTTGGAGTTTCACTCCACTCCCACCTCTGTTTCCTGCCTTTACCGCGCCCCCGTGCCCTCAATTTCAACTGCTCATGGTTCTACATTGTCTACCAGGCTACCACGCCCACTCTCTCTCCTGTTCATGGCTTCACGGTCAAGCACTCCATAGTCTACCGCTTTACCACGGCCATGCCTTTCACGTTCAATGGTTTCATGGTGGCAGTCATCTCTTCTTACCTCGCTATCGCGGTCTAACTGCATGATGCCTACGGCAATGTGGTTAACCGCTAGGCAGCTAATATCGCTCTACCGCAGTTACTCTCCTGACCGCATGTGGTACCGCGGTGACTGTCATCACTCCTCTGCTTCGTCCATCAATGTCGTTACCACTCTACCACAATCTGATGACTAACCGCTAGCAGTAATGCAGTGCCCTTCACTCCTACTTTCTCCGACCACGTCTGGGCGGTTATCGTGACCACCGCGGTCTCTTTCTTAACCGCCACGGTACTGCGGTGAACCGTCTCTTGGCTATGCGCGTGGTTACCGCGGTTGCGCAGTTGTTTGAATTTTTGATGGCGACAACTTGTGTAGTATGCGTTGGCAGATAGATAGGATTGTAGGACATTTTGTTAAGTCTGTAGGATGATTTTTTAATTCAATGTGACTATATTTAGGATGTGTATATGCTGGCATGTTTGAGGCATTTAAGTTTGAATTAATTTTTGGGTGTTGGTCATAACCTTATATACTGGGATATATTTTGTAATCATATACATAGTTAATACATGAAGAATGCTCAAAAGTAGCAAAGAATTTTAATTGTTGTTCTATGTTAAGATATTATGTTTTTGCTGTGTATGTTTATTTTATCTCTTCCATTTCCTTCACCTCATAATCCTCATTCCACTCCTCTGTAGAGTCCCTGATATTAGAACCTGGTGTAGGCCCCTTATCCTTCCAACCACTGGAAATTTTAGGAATTTCAGGAATAAATTTCATTTTAATATAGTCAATGATAAAGAGCACGAGCCTCTCATGGATAATAGCTTTGCTAGGATTTCTTCTATTATCTTCTATACTAGTTTCCATCGAGAGGAGGAAATAGTAAGTAAAAGACACCAAACTAGTATGGCTAAAGTGATTCAACAACATATAATGGTACCCATAGATAACAAAATACCTTCCATCAAGAGTGAAATATTTCATAATTTCCAGTGCCACATTCCTCCAAAGTGGCTTGATAGAGGAATGGTCATACCGTCAATTTCCCATACCCGTGAGCTTGTACCATTCCTTACCCTTGAAGAAATTAGCCAAAGCACACTTAGAAGGCCCATAGCCTCTATAAAATTTCTTACTCTTCATGGATAATCCCATGATTTCAGCAATTACACCCTCAGTAATATTCACCTGCATCACCTAGTAGCGCAACATACAATAATTCCATCCCTTCACAAAAACCTTAGTGGCCTCGTAATCAAATCCATGCAGCTTAATCAAATAATGGAAAATGCCCCCTTCTCTTGCTACTCGCACACAACCACATTACCACTAAACTCCTCACAAGAGAGAAGCTCTTTTCTACAATGATCTTCCCCCATGGCTACCTGAGACACCCTCACCAAAAACTTCTCCTTATTTTAATGAGAAAAAAGAACTAAGAAAACAATCCAGAAACAAGGCAATAAGGCCCCCATAATCTATGTAAACCTAGTAGCACGAGTACACCCGGCTATAGTTACGACATCTATCACATCATTTCCATAAGATATGTAATTATTAATAGGATGGGCTCTAAACTATATACTCTTAATCCAAATAGGGAGGAAATGAAGCCAAAAAATTAAGCCATTATTTCCCAAGGTTTCTGCCACCGTGACAGGACGTTTGATCACGATAAATAATGCTTTGAAGATTAACGGGGATGGCATGATAAGAATTCCAAAATTTATGAGACAAGACCCCCATGTTTGCAAAACCATTAGCCAAGGTTTTAAACTCACGGTAAACATGTGAGATTTTGTAATCATCAAAGAATCTTTGAATAGAAAGAGATTCCTCAATGATATGCACTATGGACCACAATGGAGGATTCAAATTCATTAAACAATGAATAATATTAAGGGAATCCCCTTCAAACCACACTTTTCTCACCCCAACCTCTTTAGCAAGGAGGTCATGTAAACTACTTTGTTATAGTGTGGAAAAAATAATGATTTATTGAATGTTTTTTTAACTACTATGTTATAGTGTGGACAAAATGATGATTTATTGAATGTTTTTTTAAATATGACATTTAAATTATTGATATTAGTTAACATTAGGTACAATCTCAAATTTATTTCATTTAGGAATGAAAAATCTTGGTCAATGTACAAATATCATTGAGATATCGAGTACTAATAGGTCTCTCGATCTTTCAATTGAATTATCTTCCTCAATCAATTGGGATGGAATTCTTGCAAGTGTCCTTCAAGATTTTTTGAGTGATATCACTATTAGTTGCTTTGACCTTTTATAGAAAGAAGAGACATTTGTTCCAAATGTAGATAGTGTGCAGTGTTTTGAAATTCAATCAATAGAAACAACACTAAATGACTTCCATGCAACTTGTGAGAAGCTAGTTTCTTTTTGCTTCTTTTTTTTACGAGAAATGCAAATTGATGAGCACAACAGACAATGCAGTGCTCCATACATCAAACTTGCATGCCATAATTACTTGAACAGTTTTTAAAAAACTTTAGTTTCACAAATATATATATATATATATATATCATGTAATATTATAATGTGCTTACAAGCTCTACCAACTATGAATAGGGTTATTTTTATGGAAATTCCTACGATAAGTGCTAGTTTTCTAGTACTATGAACAAGGTTGTCTTGCATTAAAATTGCATTTTGAAAGTACTTTGATAGTATGTACTACACGTCTACTTCAGAACCATGTAAATCGTATGCAATATTTAATGATATTATGTACTCTATTAACTAAGAATAAGTTTTATTTGAACTTGGTGTTTTACATATGAAAAATGTTGATACTTTTTCTTTCATTCTTTCGCTTTTATATTTTATGTTGTCAAAGGCCACCTACGTATCATTCCTAATATTCATTCTCTCAAAATAAGTGAGGTTGTTTACACATGATTATAATTACTAATAAAAATAAAAATATTTCACTAATTGCTTTATCTCATGTAAATTGTTTATCATCTAGTAATTAATACTGATGGATGCCTACAAACACTTAAGTTTGTTGCCAAATAATAGAAGTTATAATTATTACTTTAAATACACACTTGTCTATGGAAAATGTGTATCTATTTTTTTTTATTGATTTATGTATATTCCTTACAACATTTTAGCCTAGTTAAAATATAGTAGAGTTACATTTTTTAATTACAATTCACTTTTATAAATTAACTTAGACAAGTGAACATATTTTTTCATCTTGTGTGCACCTTTCAAATTATATATGATATTCTTAATTTTGTTTCTTTTTTTGCTCATTATCTTTTCATCTTCTTCCCCTTCTTAATCATGCGGAGGTTTAACTTTCATAAGCCACTATCTTTTTAAAAAAACACCAAACAAACAAATTGCTAGATATTCTTCATAAACTACTTATAAACTATTTAAAAATTATTTACTAGACTATCTAAAAGTACTATACTTGTAAAATTGAATTCATGATTGTATACTTTAAAACAACTAAATATTGTTTACAACATTCATTAGATATATAGTTAGCTAAATTATGTTTTTTTATTTCATTTTCAATTTATATTTCATCAAGTATGATTTTATAGTTTAATTTTAGGAAATAGTAATTGTCACGTGTAATTTACTTTTTATAGGAGCAAATTTCTCTATCGTGAAAAATATATTCTTTGAGTGAGAACACGATCAAAATTATCAACGACAAAAACCTACAATTGCAACCACACGTACAAGTATTAAATACTACCAAATTTAGTCATGACCCTGAATCTCCCAATCAATTTAAAATATAGCTTTCAAATGGAGCTCATAGGTAACAAGCCACACTTCCAAAAAAATACAATCACTACATAGCTTCAAAAGAACTCCAAAAGGGATCTATAATTTTTCTCATAGGATACAGTTTCCCTATTATTTAGAAGTGAAGGTGAGCCAACGTATTTATATGATTTTTCTAAAAACTTTCAATTTAGTGCTTATAAATTTTAATTTTTGAACCTACCATGTAAAATATATTTTTCTTCCTAGTACTTATTCATTCTACCTATATAGGTGGATTGTCATCTCTAACCCATAAATCATGTGTTTGCATCATGATATTATTGGCCAACCCACCTATCTATTTGAGAAACACACTCAAAAAATACATGGTACATCCTCAAATGATACATGCAAAGGTTTGGTAGAAAATGAAAGGATTTAAAAACAAGATCCTCAAAGGGCACTATTTGGGATATGCTTCTCCTTTTAAAGGAAAGAGATTGCCTCCTTTATTACTCTAATTAGAAATTTGAATCCATACTAGACAAGGTGGCTTATAAAGGGGCATGTTACAATGAAAAAGGAATTGCACCAATTCATCACACAAAAGGGACAAGACCATGTATTTTCTTTTGATATTATAGACTATGAATGACCTTAAATATGTGTCACTTGCTTCAATGAACTTGTAGATCTTCACTACATGAATGTGTAGGTTGGAGCTGTCTATACAATATCTATACTTTATGAATGTGTAAGTTGGAGCTGAAATCATCCATTTATGACACTAAATGTTGTATGAAAAGTGTTACATTGAAAAAAAATAAACCTATATGAAAATACATTACAATCTATTGAACAAAGGTTGTCATTGATGTGAAAGGTTGTTTTCAAAGTGTGTTAAGGCTGTCAAATGTGAAGGTTGTCAAGGATGAAAGAGATTGTTCGAGTACTTTGGATTATCATTGTATTCCCCTTGACTTAAAGTGTTGTGTATCTGAAAGTATTAATCATGAAGTATGTACTTGCATATCTCTATTTTGGAATCCATATTTACATGTTTTTTAGAATTTTGCATATAGTTCATAAAGCTGAAAGAAATTACATTGTTGCATACTTGAATTTTTCATCAAATCGACATAAATTAAGCAAATTTTGGAATATTATTCATTGTTACAATTTTTTGCAAGTAGAATAAAATTCCTTTAGTGTAACATAGTCAAATTTTGAATTTCTAGAACCCCTAATGAGGACTCAGATATCCTTGGATGCCTCTATCTTGCTATGCTTGGCTAGACAAAGTTTTTTCCTAGACCACTATTGTTGTGTTACTTGTTTGGTTCTATTATCTGATAACTGTAACACTTTGTGAGTACGAAATATCTAGCAGGCACAACAGTGCCTATAATAGATAACATGAGGAAAATAATTGATGATGTTCAAGGATTAGAGGTTTTTCATAGTCTAGTGTATATAGTTGGTGCTCATGTACCTACAATGGCTAGTTGCGCTCAAGCTTTCAATAATGCTCAAATTCAAGGAGGAAATCAAGTCTTGCTTCCTACAACTATAACCTCTATTTTCACATACACAAATGCAACTGTTACCACACCGATACAAAAAACAACAATATAGCTCCAACATTGATTATTTCCACTAGGAATTCTTATAGTTTTGTGAACTCAAACATCATACTGCCAAATCCATCACCTCTCACAAACTTGAAACATAGTAGTCCACCTAGTGCATATATAGTTCCTCCATATTCACCTCATTCCCAAAACATGTCAAGCAATGATTCCATCATAAACCAAATTTTGTGAAATGTGACATTCCTTCAACAAAAAATCTCAACGTTGAACCAAAACCAAAATGGATAACCATCACAATATGTCAAAATGAGCACATTATCACTTGAAATCTTGAAAAGACCAATGGCACAAAATATAGAGATATCTTAATTTGAGAAATACAATGGTAAAGGAGACCCTAGGAACCATATAGCAACATATATCATCTTGTGTAGTGACTCAATTTTTGAAGACAAGCTCTTGGTTAAACTTTTTCTCAAGTCATTGAAAGACATGGCTTTCAAATGGTTTTGTTCATTACCGAAGAATTAAATCCACCCATTCAATGAGCTTGTTGACACATTCCTCAATCATTTTCAAGTGAACATTGGTCCTAAGGTTATCCTAATTGCACTAATGTGGTGCAAATAAAGGAAAGGTGAAAAGGTCAAAAAATTTATAGGATGCTATCAAACGCTTTACTCACAAATCAATCTTACTCTTCTTGATGCGGATGTCCAAAGAATGTTCATTGAAAATCTACAGTTAGACATAAGAGATAAAATCTTATTGATGAAATACCCATCCGTTATACGATTGTGTACGCCTCTTCGTGATTATCAGGATTCGGTTAGTTAGTATGAAGAGGCATCTTCATTGACTTATGTTGAAAAGTCTGAAACTGTACCTCAAAACAACTACGAACCATTCGAGAAGAAAAACAAGAACTTTATCAAGATAAATCCATCTCAAACAACCAACAATATTGAACCTCAAGTTGTTGTCATAAGTTCAACCCCATACCAATTTAGATCGAAAGATGGACAATTTACCCTGTTACTTGACTCCTTCCATTCGATTATGCTGCAAATTTTGAGTAAGAACTTAATTTGTTTGCCTCCGGTTAGACCTGTGGACACAACCAAGCCTTTACCTCCAAATTTTAACCCAAATGCCTTTCGTTAGTATCACCGCACAATTGGACATGATATAGAACGACTCATGCATCTTAAACATCAAGTGCAAGAACTCATTGATTCTAATCACGTCTAGTTGGGTGGTGTTAATGATCAAGAGAATAAGTCTATTTCCCCACCTAACCAAAATTTGTAAATTTTTACCAACCTAATGCCTAATCATTCATCCCACTTTCTACAAGCTTGTGATGTTAAGATTGATGAGATGAATGTTGATACAACTAATGACATGAATGATGATTACAATGCTATTGAGGATGGTCTACAAAATATGATTGCTTTTGTATATGTTCAACCTCATAAGGGCTAAACCACGTTGTTACCTAACATTGCTTTCACAAATATTGATACATCCATGCATGTGCCTAATGGTCCTCTGTATATCGTCAGAAATATCAATGACAAGCCCACAACTGGGATACTCATTGATCCAGTGTGTGTAGAGAATGTTATCACTGAGGAATTCTTATTTGTGCATGAACCTTATCAAGATTCTTATGAACAGTCGAAAGCATGGATAAAAAATCAAGATGGTTTTTCTCGGCTTACGATAGGTTTTATCACTCTTTCACTTAAATATGGACCAAAACAATTAGATGTCTCATTCTTCATGAAATATCCCTCTTCATTTTTTTCAAATTATTAGCACATAAAATTCATTGTTAGCATTTGGCCAAAAAATATAACCAGTTGAAAGATAACCCTTCACTTTCTGATCACCAAGATCCCAGTGTGGGCAAGGTGAGAGCATACAGTGAAAGGGGATCGTTAGGATAAATATGAAACTGAAAGTACAATGTTGTAGGCGGCTAGCCGACTATAATAGAAAAGTAAATGCTAGGCAGTGAACCGACCATAAAGAGCTCAACCATATATTCAAAGGGAGCAGAATTACAAAGTAACAACTAGGCGGCAAGTTGACCATGAAAGAAACTCAACCACTTATTCAAGGGGAGTGAATTAAAAAAACTGAAATGTAAATACAACTCAACCACTTCTTCAGTGGGAGTGAAATATATAGAAAAATAAGTGCAGAAATATAAAGGTTGATTAGTACTACTAAATCAACATTACAAAAATAGCTTTAGCTGCACAATCAAATAGAATAATGTCTCCAAAACAACTACAAATTGTTAGAGAATATTCCCTAACCAATACAAGATGTTTCAATGCAGATAAATAGCCTAAATTGGAAATATATCACATCTTATAAGAAACAAAAAATAATAAAAAATCAGATCAGCAGGCTATGAATTCACTAGATTGATCACAACTTTGTCAAATCAGCCCTGATTGACTCTAAACAGAAAGAAAATGAAGCCAATAAACTGGGCGACCAAGAACCAATCAGAAAATAGTGTCAAAACAACTTAGAATAATTGGCATGAATCCCAATGCACTTTGGCCTAAAAATTACGTCCTCATGAGGAGGTCGACCCCTTCCCAAAAATCAAAAACTTGAAGATAAAATCTACAAATTGGAGAAGTGAAGCGCCTTGTACAGAAGAACGGCTGACACCAATACCCAAAACGAAAATAAATTTTCTTGTGAAACTATGAACAAAAACGTGATTTAGCCAATCACTTCTTGCAACATTAAAAACAAATTATACAACAACAATCTACATTCAAATATCAAAATTAAACTCAATCTACACTCCTAGATGAAGCATAGTCTTCAAAATATCTAGCTAAGTACTATCTTTCAAGTATGAAACTGAATGGATGAAGCTAGGAGGTATGCATTCCTCAAAGCAAGAGCTCTGAATTCCATTCAACAACAATTCGACATAATTTTCATTCATGGATGCAAATGAAGGAGCAAGGAACTGAATAAATAACTCTCTTCTTGGAATTCGAATCACTTCAGTAACCTGCAAGAAGGAATTCCAATAGTTGAGGAATAATAAAATATTATTAATTGCCTTTTTGTTTCACCTTCCTAAGTGTCCATTTGAGATAGGCAAATATTTTGACTTTTAAATGTTTAATTCTCCACTTTAGGCATCCAAGTAAAATCCCCTCTTTTAAAAACAACTTGAAGTTATATGCCTAAGCATGGGGGTCAAAAAGTAATAATAAAATATAATATACCTTAAGTTATAAAATTTCCTCTTTGTACCCAAAAATACCGGAGATACCTTTGCCAAAACTGAGTTGCCTTATTGCTAGAAATAGACAATGTGTTGAATTGTTGCTAAAAATAGCACTATCATAAATAACACTTACTAAAAATAACATACTGCTGAAAATAGTAAGTGACTCCAAACTCATTGTAAGCACAATCTAGGAAGCCACCATAACTTACTAAAAATAGTAAGTCCGAGAAAGGTCTTCTGATGTAGATGCATGTCACACCATTCTGAAGCTCTTTGAAAACCCAAAAAACCTAGAAACCTTTCTTGCATGCAAACTCCTAATTGAAATGCATCACTCCCTTGAAATGAATGTCACATCCCTCTAAAGCTTTCTAAAAACCTAGAAAGATCTTGAAGACACACAAAGGGATAAAATGGGGACATTACAGTCTGCCCTTAATAAAATTACTTATCGTCAAGCAATGACACCACACTCAAAAATTTGGATTGATCCATGCCAAAACAAGTAGGATCCTAGGGTGCCATGTGCATATCTAAGAAGATCGACCGTGACGATGTTGCACCAGTCTGATTACACAAATGAAAATGTCATGCCAAATTTGCACTGACCTCTCTTGTAACGTTAAATGGTTACCACCCATGAAACTCACGCTGAAAAACCTAGAGGAATTGCAATGAATAACTTGTAGCATGTCTTTCCCAAAAGACTCTAAGAAGTCAATATCTACAATGTCCATATCGATCACAAACCTAGGCAATAGAAAGGATAGGCTACTCAACTCAAAAACATACTCATTATATTTCCTCAATGTGCCAAGCAAAGTCATGATTACATATGTTACTCCTCCAAACCTTCTTGCAAAGAGGAAAGCAATCCTTTGCAAGAGCTCAACAAATTCACCCTTAAAACCCCTCATGGATCTACTATGCCTTCTCTGAATAATTCTAATATAATCATAAATAATTTTTGTAACTGGTGCAATACTCACTCCAAGTGTCTAAGGATGATGAACCAAATTAACTAGATGTTTTCTGACCTAATCATAAGTACAAGAGAATGCATAAGAATAGCCACTGGTAAGAACTTGAATACTTCCCAAACACAGATTTTGATTGCTCTAAATCAACATTTTTCTCATTTGTGACCAAAAATCAGTCCCTATGGAAGATTGTACAATTTAAAAATGAGTACACCAACTACCCACCAAGTCTAAAATGATTGACTTGAGATCTGATTTAAATAAAATCAACATCCAAGAAAATGAACATCTGCTACAACACTGAAAATCATCATCCAAAGTAACGCATCTACTCATGTCCAAGGTTGGAAACATCTTCTCTAGAGGCCCCAAAACCACATAGAACTATCCTTTGCTCAAAATATCTCTCCAATCCATGAATTTTTGAGCAAAAGGAGCCATCAAATGGTTGGTAAAGAAGGGGACAACACCAAAAAATCTGAAAATTTGATCTTTATCTCTCCAAAGACCCTTCTTTCCATATGAAATAAACTCCATCAAACCATGTTGAGGATTTCAAGCATGAATACCTAACTGAAAATGATTTCCAACACATTGGAAAGAATACTCAACATATTCCCAAGCATCATTCAAAACCAAGTGCACACTACTTGGAGTCTTCTCTAGTGAACCCCTGAAACCGAACCATGAAAGCTTCCATAACAAGGGAGCATGGGACCTATTAGGTCTCAAAAACATAGGTTTGAACCATGAGAGGTTGCCAAGCTCTCACAACACTATTGGCCAACCAGTACAGTTGAACCTTCTACTCTTAAGGCTCTGCTAAACCTAGGCGGGTATACCTACATGAATGCTAAAGATTTTAGACGATGCTTCCTGATTGACCAAACTATCCATAATGGCAAGTTGACAGTGGAGAGATATGATTTGAATTTGGTATAAATAGTATATGCAATATCAGATAAATTTGGTATAAATAGTGTATACAATATGAAAGTGAAGTTTGATATGTTCAGTTAACAGATGTCAAAGGAAATGAATAAAACTAAGTAATGAAAGTAAGGGAGACCAGTGCCTTGTTGGGTAAAACAGAGTCAAATGAAAGTCCCGGATGAGTGGATTTTATCTAGAAAATATTTAATTGTTTGGCATACAAATATGAGTTTTAACTGGTATAAACATGCAAGAATATGATTGACAGACCCTTCTTGAGGCAGAATATCAATCCTAACTGTTTGATTCTTCTTAATGATCTAAATAACATTCCCAGATTATTGTAATTGATTGAAAGGAATTTAATTCTTCTTTAAAGAAACCAATTAATCAAATCACACAGTTACAACAAATGTGCACTAATAAATTGAACATATACTTGATATTTCAACTTAAATAATCAAGAAACATTGGATTGGAGATAATCAAATAATTGTAGAAATTCAACAAACAACTGATACCAGAATGAAGCCACCAAATCAACAGTCTTTCATTATCTTCCTCAAATCTTATACATGCAACATAGTCTTCTTGAATGAAAGAATTCTGAAAAATATTATATTTGTTTCTATCTACTCTATTTCTAATTCTACTACTTCCAGTCCTATCTCTACAAAAAACTGATACTTATACATCAACTGCTAAAAGGACGTGTCTTTTCAGAAATATCCTGAGTATGAAATAACAATTATATTAAAAAAGATTAGGCTGTGTTAACCCATAAGTGGACTCTCGACATGTGATCCACATAGTCTCGGCGCTCATGCACATCCACATCTCCCAATTCATCATGGATCATGATCTCCATCTTAACCATCTTCTCATTTTGTTCACAAGCTTCATCCAGGGTTGCATCCTTAGCAGTAGCTGCGTTTAAAATTTCCTGCAGTATCAATTCAATTTCATTTTTCCACACAGCCATTTCTTTCAATTTTCCTCCATCATCAAGGAATGCAGCCAAACCACTTTTGGTGTCTTCTACCAACCCTTGTGCATCCCCTTGTAACTCTTCAAGGAATTCTTTGTGCTTATCCATAAAACAATTAGCACCCTCAATTGCCACTTTATCAGGAGTACCCTGTTGTTTTATTTCCTCGAGCTTTTCTTGAATTCTATTTTCTACTCTTTTGTGTTCTTTTAATGCATCAAAGTTCAATGAGTACTTTCCCCAAAGTTTGTTCAAACAAATGCCTAAACTAGCTTGCCTCCTTTTGATTGTTGTTGTAAGTGTGTCATATTTCCCTTGAGAATATGCACTTGATCCTTCCCAAAGGTCCTTTTTCTGTGAACTTTCACCTTGAGTGAGTAGCTTTGTTGAGCCTATTGTAACATCCACTAAGTCCTTCAAATGCTCATTTTCTCTTAGCATTCTTTCATTATTTGCTTTGTACATCTCCTTTTCTTTGATCAATGCCTATGTTTGGGCTTTATTCAATTTCGCTACATTTATCCCAATTTCTGCAGTTGCAACTGGATCAGCTTCCCCAACCTTTAAAGTTATGACATGTCCAAATGCTTTCTCAGTATCAATGACAACTGACCTCTTGTGAGGTGGATATAACGCCTAAATCATCAATGTCTCTTCATCAGGATTGTATTTTGATCCTGTATAAAATTTTGTCACCTTTTTTATGCTGAGCTTGTGTGTAGTATTGTTATCCTTTAAGAAAATGTCGAAGACTAATGCAAAATTGAGGTCTAGTCCTAGGAAAATCATGACATCGGATCTTTCCAACATTTCCCTCCCTTTCTCAGGGGTCATGTTTGTCATCTCTTTCTCTACATCATCTCGCAAACTTTTCAACAACCATTCTTCATTTGCTAGTGTGACATTATCAACATGTTCTCTAATTTATTTCCCCTTTTGTTTACATAAAAATGATTTGAACTCTGAGGATTTTATGAACTCATCATTTGCTACAAAATATTTGTATTCCTCATGTCTTGTATCGGCATCTACACTTTCCTCAAAACTTAATTCTCTAGCATAATAGGTGTAGTCCTGGGTTCTTGTCTTTGATACCTTACCAGGTGGACCTCGTGACCTACTAGCCTCCAATGATTCTTCACTGGAAGACAACAGATCTATATCCAACAAATCTTGATTATGTCATTCAATCACCATCTCTACCTCTTCTGCTTCCAAGTTTCTTATCATATCATCAAACTGGGAGGGCACATGGTGATACCCTGCAAAGTTTATCTTTTGTTTAGCAGAATGAATATACCCCTCTGGATCGAGATTTTTTCTCAATGGTCCTCTTCTCATGTTATAATGTAACAATTTATCAAGAATCAAATTATACCCTTCTTTTGCTACCACAGTAAAATCACCAAAGCATAATGTACTAGGCATAAAAGCCTATTTTCCAAAAGAGCTCAAATTCATGATACTGGAGAAATCCATCTGCCTAACAATTTCTAAGTATCCAATCCGGTTTGGAACTATTCTAGGCAAGATAAATGGGGCATCTTCAAATCTATAAACCCTGATCATGGTGGAATTCTCTAAATAATACCAGTCCCCCCAATTGTGGTTGATTGGCCCATTAAAATATTTAGGTCTAAGAAACCTTTTTATCTCATCAGACAAGGAATAGTCACATGGAGGATTATCAAATTTATACAAGGGTTTTACAAAGTATTCTTCAAAGTGTACAAAACTAGAATTAGCAAACCTGTTGTCCCAAACAACACTCCATGACTGAATCGGCAATGGCCTGCCTTCTTTATCAAATTGTGAAATTCTCAGCTCCTGGGACCACAACCGTAATTCCTTTCTGAAGTATAACACCAAGTGCATCAATAATGAATAATTCCTGAGGTGCAGGACAGAGGCTCCATTTTTTATTGCCATCAACCCAACATCAAGTTCCTTAAACACATATGAGGCATAATCAAAAGGCCTGGAATTGTGATATTGAATATTTTCTGCAATTACCATAGGCACAATTTCTATATACTCCAGGACCTCCATTCCCAATACCTGTCCTACCGAAAAATAGGTGTACTTCATATAAGGTTCAAAAAGATCTATATGAAATGGTGGTCCTTCATTTTCCTCCATTGGAATCGATTTTCCACCATGCCTAATTCTGTGCAGGGGCAATCTCCAACCCCTATAAATGGTATCCATCCTTCTAAATTCATTCTCGAGCTCTTTGCTTACAATTGCCTCATTGCACATCCCTTCTAATTTGAAAACCTCACTTACTACATTTTCTGATAAATGTATCAATGGATTCCTAGATAGATCACATATGGCCTTATGTTTTTGATTATTATGACTGGCCAACAATTTCACCAATTCGACATCGAAAAAAACATTACAGTAAACCAATTTACCTAAGTTGAGCTTCCATGGGTTACATACTGGCTCAAAACGATTCCTCTGATAGTAATGGAAGCTGAATAATTCATAGCCTCTAATTGGGGTCCAAAAATCTCCTATGAATTTGCATTTATCATCTAATTTATCCACCTTTTCCCTAAGTTGTGCAGAGCGTCTAGCTTTAGGTCTATAACTAGGTAACTAGTCTATGAGATCTTGGTTCAATTTTCGTTCGGTGTCCTCTGACTGAATTTTGGTTTTCTGCCTTTTTCCCTTTGATTGACTACTCTCCCCATGTTTTCTACCCTTTGTTTTCTCTGAACTAATGCTTTCCATTCTTTGAAATTTACAAGATTCAAGGGATGAAGAACTTACTGTACTTTACCTGAAATTTCAAGTTGAACGAACGCCCCAATCCTTTGCTCATTCCTCTACTCTCCTTTGCTGCCAATTCCATGAAAAAATGCTTTTAATTGAGTTCACCTAGATTCTCAAAATATTTTATGCTTCATGGAACCATTAATGTCTTGGTTGTGACACGAATGAAGCAAGTTCTTCGAAATTCTCACTATCACATCATGTAGCATATCGGCAAGACATTTCAAATCTTTGGCCGATCCTTCGGTTTGAATCTTTACCAACGTTCACATACCCGCTAAGACATCTTGTAGTTCCCCCAACACCTCAAGTCTCCCCAACAATTTTCCTTTTCAGTTTTTATATCGCCATGACTCCCACCAAAGCAAACATATTTCCATGACTTCACAAATCGGGCCAGCAATTATCTGCATTATTCTGAAGGTTTTTGTCTCACTCAGATATTCCTTTTTGTCAACTCAAATCACCAAGGCAAAGTAATTCTCATGCCGATGGAATAATACTCATCGTGACCTTCCTTAGATCTCCCCGTTGAGGCTTATCTTACCGATACATCTTTTCTTTGGTAAGACCATGCACATTGTCCCCCCGACAATTTTTATCTCCAATATGTTGTCATGCCCAATCCTGTTGGTATAACATGGGAGGTCGGCAAGACTCCCCAAACTCTTCTCAGTGAAATTGTTTCATCTATTGAATCCCTTTTGCTTTATCGATGAGACCGGTGAATGTTTAGGGCTGCCTTTTGAAACCTCACACCAATGACTCTAGTTTGGCCGATACCATTTCTTGTACTCCAAGCGGTGAAATGTACACAAGCTCGGTATGACCTCACACCATCATGTCAATAACCATTGTCCTGCCAATAGTAATTGTGAACCCGTGTACTCCTGACATCGGCGAGACACAATTGATTTCTTGCTGATATAATGAAAGAGAAGTGCATTAGCATCGGTGAGACCTGCATTATCTTATGCCAATATGTTTCATACATCAAATATTCAGGGTTAGATAAAATTTATATGATCACATGATAAAAATTGACCTAGACCTTAGTGAGTATGTTATGTGAAAATCTTACACTTGTAGTATGGACTCTATGGGAAACTAATGAGCATGAATGGCCAATTAGATTTTTTTTTTAGATATTACAGTTCCAACAGGACCATAATTATCTTCGATCCCAATCCTAAAAAAGGATCAGTGTGAACTAAAATGTTACTCAACCCAAGGGATAGATTATTAAACATGAAGACACCCTATCAGTAATGTACCCTTCTCAGATGTGATTAGTGCAGTTGGTTGTTAGCCTATCTCAGAGGCTCGTAGGCTAGTCAGAAGAAAAAAATAGGGTTTCCAATTTTTTAGGAGCATATTTTGGCAGTTTTGGAGCCTTGCATGTTGGATTTTTATAGTTTGGATTCTGGATTCTTTTTGGGTTTTTAGTGAGCTTCACAATGGTATGAGATGCAATTGAAATAGGTAACTTTTTCGGACTTACTATTTTTAGTAAGTTACGATGGTTGCTCAAAATGTGGTTAAAATGCATTTGGAGACACTATTTTTAGCAATATGTTATTTATAGTAAGTGCTATTTTTAGCAATGTTATTTTTAGTAGGGTTTTAGTAATCCACTTCAGAGGCTATTTCAAGCAAGTCAGTTTGAACAGTTATGTCTCCTGCACTCTTGGAGCTCATTTTGGTAAATTCAGTATTTTGGTTGAATTTATATTTTAAGTGACATATTTTGCTAAGGCATGGAGGATGCCTAGCTTGGAGAGATAAGTAATTTTTATAAACTATTTCACTTAATCCTTTGGATGCCAAACTTATGAAAATATTTGCAATTTTTATAAAGTTATCAACCTAATGTTTGGATGCCAAGTCAAGGAGGCAAATGAAAATTGAATGAAACTCAAATTCAGATTGAAGGTGAATTTGAATGAAATTTTTGGGTGCCCTAATTGGAGGGAATTAAATTTGAATATGAGGAGAAAAGTTGTTGGGCTTCATTCTTGGTATCCATTGAAAATTACAACGAAGTGTTGCCGAAATTGTTATAGACTTGCTTCGAGGAAAACATGCCTCCTAGAAAACTTAGTTTCATGCTTGCAAGATAGAACCTAGCTAAGCCTTGGACTGTTGTTTACATTGAAGAGAAGATTAAGCATAATGGAGATGTTTTACTTTTGACGTTTTCTAAAGTTTTGATGTGTTCTCTCAATTTTTTTTGTGTGTTGGTATGGTGCTTGCAGAAACATGGTTTTTCTTGTAGCTCACTTGGTGAATTTTTGTTGGTTCTTGGTATTGAACCTATGTATTAGTTTTCCTCGAGTGCCTTATATTGCAGAGTTTCAGATTTTTTAGTGAAGACTTGATTTTTATCTTGCCGGTCACCCCTCTTTGAAGGTCGTACCTCTCTTGCAATGCATTGGGATGCATGCATAAAATTATCTAAAGGTTTTTGTTGTTATTCTTGTTTTAGACTTGGGTGCCTACCTCCTATGCTTCATTTTCACTTAATTTCATGTTAATCAGAGGAGTATTGGTTGAGATGTGAGCATTTCAGTGTGATTTTGGCTTGCTGGTTTGATTTTTTTGTACATTGCTTTCTCATATCAGATTGGTAAAATTTTAGTTTTGGCTTGTTTTATTTAAGTAGAATAGCTGGTTGATGTTTGGAGATCATCTACTTTCATATTGGAGCTTATTTTTTTATCTAATTTCCATTGTAATTTACAAATTATATCATATTCTAAGGTTGTTATCAGTAGTATTGATTTAGTCATCTTATTGTAAAATTTTACTTTTGTAATTCCAACTTTTAATGGAAGGGACAGGCCTCACCATCCATTTATTTTAGCATTTACTTTCCTGTACTGCCTATTGAACAAGTAGAAGGGGTCAGCTAGCTGCCGAGACATTTACTTTCCTTGTAATAATACTCCCACTGAATAAGTGGTCGAGTTTTCATTTCATTTCATGTTGATCGGTTGAGCCGTCTTTACACTCCTGCTGAATAAGTGGTTGAGTTTTCATATGCATTACATTCTGATCGGTTGTGCCGTCTCTCATTGTACTTTCCAGTAGATTTCAGTTTTACAAGCTAATGATCCCTTTTCTATCGTATTCTCTCACCTTGCCCACAATGAGATCTATGTGATCAGAACATGAAAGGGTTCCTTTCAGCTGGCTTATTTGGTTTTGCTAACACTAATGGGTGAAGTGTTTGTGGAAAAAATTGAAAAAATTATAAGGGGGTTTTTGCAATGGTATCAGAGCTGGTTTTCCTTCTAGCCTATGAAAATCAAGAGATTTAGCTTGTCATATGAGTGATAGAGATATCAAATACTACAACAAAGAGCAAAAGAGACAACGGTATCAAAATCCTTCAGTTCCTAAAGGGGACACTTTTTCAAAGGTTTTAAGGAACTGTGAGCTCCCAGTTGAGACAATGGAACAAAAAGATAAGGGAATAGCTTGTGATGAAGATATAGATGCTAGAACTGAGAGAAAGTTCGACTTAATGTTGGACGTGAGGACTCGGTTGCTTGCTAAAATGGACTAGCAAGTAACTCCGACACAACAACACTTTGATGGTGAAAACAATGACTCTAACACCAACCCAAGAGGGAGAAATATTGGGCAACATGTTGTAAATACTAGAGGATCTGCCTCTAGGCCACTTTTTCCTACCTTTACTCAAAGGGAGGAGACCTAAGTTCAGGCCAAAGTTCCTATGACAAATGATGTAAGGAAACGTTATATGGAATATGCTTCTCTACTTGCTGAAATCAAAGAGCATTTGACCTTTGATCAATACATGAACCAAAGAAAGAGAAGAGGAGGTGAAAGAGCTAACAATCATGCTCGTATGGGTCCTATAATTGATTTTCAACAAGCTCTTGGAATGGTGACCTTGGCCCATTTTGGTGAGAATGATAAGTGTTCGACAAGGTCTTGGGTTCAAAAGCTTGACAATAACCTTTCACTAAGACCAATTCCTGAAGAAGATGCCATCAAGTTTGCTACCTTGCACTTGGAGGGAACTGCCCATGAGTGGTGGTATCATGGTTTGGTTACTCTAGACCAGAACCTCATTCAAACATATGAAGAGTTCACCAATAGGCTGATTGAGAGGTTTGACACTAAGGATATTGAAGTGAAGTTCTATGAGCTTGCATAGCTGAAACAACATGGTTCATTGGATGCATACATTTAAGATTTTCAAAGGCTTTCCGTGATGGTGCCTAACATCACTGAAAGAAGGCTTTTTGTGTTGTTCTCAAAAGTTTTTATAGAGACCTTGAAGGGGTGGTTTAAAAAATTTGATCCACTAAGTCTTGATGAAGCTATCAAGAAGGCAAGAAGTATGGAATTGGCTGCTCCTAGGCCTAAATTTCAGTCCAAGCCCTTTGGACAAAAGAAATATAAGAAACACTTTTCAAGTTACATAAAAAGTTTCTTTCTAAGTTGGATGATGAGCTTCGTGAGAAGCTTACAAAGGATGGTAAATGTTATACATGTAGAGAACCATGGATTAAAGGGAATAGATGTTATGTAAGAGGTCATTTTAACCACATGGAGGCCTATTCTGACTTTGGATCAAAATCTGATTACTCAGAATTGTAGTCTAATTTTGGGATACCAAAGAGGAAAAATCTCCTGAAGAGTCCGATAAAGAGCAAGGAGGTGGGGGCACAATTTTGCAGCTTTGTAGTTTCGAAAAGAACGAATCCTTCAAGGTTCATGGAGTTCTTGGAGGGAAGCAAATTGTTGCTTTGATTGATAATGGAGAAACACATAATTTTATTGATGAAGGTGTGGTTGCAAAGAGAGGACTCAAAACTAAAAAATTTGTAGGTTTTCAAGTCATGGTAGCTGATTGATTTCATATCTCTTACAATCATAAGGTTTCTAACTTGTCTATACAATTGGGAAACTATGAACTCAAAGATGACTTCTATGTGGTTAGCATTGGAGATACGAATACAGTTCTTGGTATTCAACGGCTGTGATTCCTTGGAGAAATCTCTCAAAATTTGAAAACAATGGAAATAAAGTTTCAATTAGATGGGAAGAAAGTGGTGTTAAGAAGCATGTCAAATGGAGGCCCAAGAATTGTGTCCTTCAAAAGAATGGAGAGGTTGATTCGTCATGATCAAGTTGAGTGGGCAGCAGAGTGTATGATCCTACCAGCTGATCCTATTGAAGAGAAGAGACACTATCCACTTGATATTCAATCATTGATCACCAAGAAGAGTAAGGTTTTTGGTGGCTTACCTTTTGGGAAACCTCCTCAAAGGGGAACCGAGCATGTCATAAAACTTGAAGAAGGGGCCAAGCCAGTTATCACAACCCCTTACCGGTATCCTAAGAAGTAGAAAGATGAGATTGAGAAATCCTTTAAGGAGATCTTGGAGATGGGTTTCATTCGCCCAAGTAAGAGTCATTTTTCGTCAACAGTTGTGCTTGTGAAGAAAAAACATGGCACCGTTCGCATGTGTGTGGACTACCGTGAATTGAATAAAAAAATAGTCAAAAACCAGTACCCCATTCCCAGGATAGTTGAGCTCATTGATGAGCTACTTGGAGCCAAGTTATTTTTGAAGCTTGATCTAAGATCGGGCTACCATCAGATTTGCATGAGAGAATCAAACATAGAGAAGACAACATTTAGGTGTCACTATGGACACTGTGAATTCCTATTCATGCCATTTGGGTTGACTAACGCACTTGCTACATTCTAGTCTTGCATGAACCGAAGTTTTGAAAAGGAGTTGAGGAAGTTTGTATTGATATTCTTTGATTTTATTCTCATTTTGAGTGAATCTTGGGAAGAGAACCTTAAGCATTTGGAGGAAGTGCTTAGCATCCTTGAATTAGAGTATTTGTTTTCTAAAGAGTCCAAATGTGAATTTGGAATGATGGAGCTACTCTACCTTGGTCACATAATTAGTGTTGAGTGGGTGAGAGTTGATCTTGAGAAGATCAAAGCAATCTTGGATTGGTCACCTCCAAAGAATTTTTCACACTTGAAGGGGTTCTTGGGTCTTTGTGGCTTCTATACAAGATTGTGAAAGGCTACTCTTAGATGGCTTCTCCTCTTACTAATCTCACCAAGAAGCACGAGCATTTGTATGGTGAGAAAAGTCAAAAGTTTTTTTTGATAAGTTGAAGTAGCTGATGAGTTCATGCCTAGTTTTGGCTATACTCGATTTCACCAAACCATTCGAGTTGCAATGTGATGCATCAGGAGAAGGAGTTGGGGCTATTTTGATGCAAGTAAAACATCCTATTGTGTTTGAGAGAAGATAACTAAGAGGTGTTGAGAGGACTTATTCTATCTATGATAAGGAAATGCTTGCAACATTGGGAGCAAAATTGTTGTCAAAACTGATCACAATAGTCTCAAACATCATTAGAAGGACTTGAAGGAAAGGAAACAAAAATGGGTGAGTAAGCTTCAATCTTACGATTTTGACATTGAGTATGTCAAAGGCAAAAACAACATAGTGGTTGATGCACTATCTAGAAGGCCCCATTTGAACTCATTATGTGATCTTACTTCTGATTGGAAGGAGTTAATACTTGCTAATTATGCCAAAAATCAGTTTGCAACCAACATTATTGAAGGTACTCTCCATTATGAAAGGTACAAAGTGGTTGATGGTTTGATACAATACAAGGGGAGAATCTTCTTAGTACCAAAATCTAAGCTCAAAAAGAAGATTTGCAAATATTTCATGACATTCTACTTGTTGGTCATCAAGGTTATTTCAAAACTTATAGGCAGATCCGTGAAAGATTTTCATGGAAAGGGCTGAAAGATGATGTCTTGCACTATATTAAGGAGTGTCACACTTGCCAACTGAATAGGAATGAGCATACTTTTCTAGCTGGTTTGTTGTAGCTTCTACCTATTCCCAACCAAAAATGGGAAAATATATCAATGGACTTCATCTCTGGGTTGCCAAAAGCTCAAGGCAAAGATTGTATTTATGATGTGGTTGATAGATTAGCCAAGTTTTCTCGTTTGATTTCTATTACTAGTTCATTTTCAGCAGCTCAAGTTGCAGATTTTTTTTTTCATGAGGTGTTTAGATTGCATGTGTTGCCGAAAAACATTGTGAGTGATAGGGACAACAAGTTCCTAAGAAATTTTTGGTAAGAGGTTTTCAGTTATAGTGGTACAGTGCTCATTCCAAGAACTAGTTATCACCCACAGACTGATGGAAAAACAAATATTGTGAACAAGTGGTTGTAGGGATATCTCATAAACTATGTTTCAGAGTAGTAGACAGCTTGGTTGAGATGGCTTCATTTAGGAGAGTATTGCTACAATTCATCCTTCCACATGTCTATCAGAATGTCTTCATTCATGGCTCTTTATGGATACAAGGCTCCTAGCTTTGCTGATTTTTTGTTTGGTGATAGCAAAGCCCCTCAAGCGAGGGATATGTTGTAGCAAAGCCAAAATATTTTGAAGTCCCTGAAGAACAATCTCCATATTGCATAGAATTAGCAGAAGTTGTATACTGATCAACAACATGTTGAGCACTCATTTGAGGTTGGTAACATGGTCTATCTTAGACTCCAATCTTATAGACAATCTACTCTCAAGAAGAGTGGAACAGAGAAACTCAAGCCATGTTTCTATGGGCCATTCAGGGTCATCAGGAGAGTTGGTGAAGTGGCTTATGAGTTGGAGCTACCAGCAACTAGAAAAGTGCACAATGTCTTCCATGTGTCATGTCTCAAGAAGGAACTTGGACACAATGTTATTGCTTCTTATGATTTGCCTCCATTGAATGAGGAAGCACAGTTGGTTTTGGTTGTAGAGGAGATTATCAATTCTAGAGAACGCCTATTGAGGATGCTACTTGGGAGAATGAGGATATTTTGCAGCATCTAGACTTGTGATTGTTTGAGGGAAAACAATTGCTTAGGAAGGGCAGATTGTAATATCCCCTTCTCAGTAGTGATCAATGCAGTTGGCCATTAGCTTATCCCGGGGGCCCGTAGGCTAGTCGAAAGCAAAAATTACGGTTTCCTAATTTGTCTTAGGATATTTTGGCACTTTTGGAGGCTTGCATGTTAGAGTTTTGCAGTTTGGATTCTAGATTTTTTCTGGGTTTTCGAAGAGCTTTGTAGTGGTATGACGTGCAACTAAAACAGGTAACTTTTTTGGACTTACTATTTTTAGTAAGTTACGACAGTTGCTTAGAATGTGGTTGAAATGCATTTGGAGACACTATTTTTAGCAATATACTATTTATAGTAAGTGTTATTTTTAGCAGGGTTTCAACAATCCAATTTAGAGGCTATTTCAGGCAAGTCAAATTGAGCAATTTGGTCTCCTGCACTCTTGGAGCTCATTTTGGTAAATTCGGTATTTTGGTTGAATTTATATTTTAAGTGAAATATTTTGCTAAAGAATGGAGGACACCTAGCTTGGAGAAATAAGTTAATTTTTATAAAGTATTTCACTTAATTCTTTGGATGCCAAAGTTATGAAAATATTTACAATTTTTATGAAGTTATGTCTCCTCATGTTTGGATGCCAAGTCAAGGAGGCAAATTGAAGGTGAATTTGAATGTCATGTTTGGGCACCCTAATTGGAGGGAATTGAATTTGAATTTGAGGAGAAAAGGTTATAAATAAGATTGTTGGGCTTCATTCTTGGTATCCTTTGAAAATTATAACGAAGTGAAGCTGATATTGCTACAGACTCGCTTTAAGGAAAGTATGCCTCCTAGAAAACTTAGTTTTGTGCTTGCAAGATATCACCTAGCTAAGATTTGGACTGTTCTTTACATTGAAGAGAAAATTGAGCATAGTGGAGATGTTTACTTTTGATGTTTTCTGAAGTTTTGGTGTGTTTCCTTAGTTTTTTTGTGTGCTGGTTTAATGCTTGCTGAAGCACATTTTTCCTTGTAGTTCACTTGGTGAATTTTTGCTAGTTTTGGGTATTGACCCTATGTATTAGTCTTCCTTGGATGCCTCATATTGTAGAGTTTCAAAGTTTTTAGTGAAGACTTTATTTTTATCTTGTTGGAAGCCCCTCCTTGAAGGTCGTACCTTTCTTGCAATGCCTTGGGATGCGTGCATAAAAATTATCTAAAGGTGTTTGTTGTTGTTTCTTGTTTTATACTCTGGCGCCTACCTCCTATGCTTCATTTACACTTAGTTTCATGTCAATCGGATGAGTATTGGTTGAGTTGTGAGAATTTTGGTGTGATTTTGGCTTGTTGGTTTGAGTTTTCTGTACACTTCTTTCGTATATCAGATTGGTAGAATTTTAGTTTTGGCTTGTTTTATTTAAGTAGAGTAGCTAGTTGATGTTTGGAGATCATCTACTTTAATATTGGATCTTATTGGATACCTAACTCTCATTGTAATTTGAAGATTATATCATATTGTAAGGCTGTTATCAATAGTACTGATTTAGTCATCTTATTTGTGCAATTTTACTGTTGTAATTTCCACTTTTATTGGAAGGGATAGGCCTCACCATCCATTTATTTCAGCATTTAATTTTTTGTATTGCCTGTTGAACAAGCAGAAGGGGTCAGCTAGCCACCTAGACATTTACTTTTCTTGTAATAATACTCATGTTGAATAAGTGGTCGAGTTTGCATTTTCATTTCATGCTGATCGGTTGAGCCATCTTTACACTCCCGTAGAACAAGTGGTTGAGTTTTCATATGCATTACATTCTCATCAGTTAAGCCATCTCTCATTTTACTTTCCAGTAGATTTCAGTTTTACAAGCTAATGATCCCCTTTTTATTGTATTTTCTCACCTTGCCCACACTAAGATCTAGGTGATCAGAAAGTTAAAATGTTCCTTTCAGTTGGCTTATTTGGTTTTGTTCATGCTAACAGGTGAAGTGTTTGTGGAAAAAATTAAAAAAAGTATAAGGGGGTTTTTACAGTGGTATCAGAGCTGGTTTTCCTCCAAGCCTATGAAAATTAAGAGATTCAACTTGTCATATGAGTGATAGAGATATCAGATACCACAACAGAGAGTGGAAGAGACAGTGGTATCAAAATCCTTCAGTTCCTGAAGGGGACACTTTTTCAAAGGTTCTAAGGAACTGTGAGCCCATAGTTGAGATAATCGCAGAAAGAGATAAGGCAATAACTTGTGATGACGATAGAGATGTTAGAACTGAGAGACAGTTTGACTTGATGTTGGACATGATGAGTCGGTTGCTTGCTAAAATGGACCAACAAGTAAGTCCAACACAACAACACTTTGATGGTGAAAATAGTGACTCGAACACCAACCCAAGAGGGAAAACTATTGAGCAACATTCTTTAAATACTAGAGGATCAGTCTCTAGGCCACTTTTTCTTACCTTTACTCAAAGGGAGGAGACTAAAGTTGAGGCCGAAGTTCCTATGACAAATGATGTAAGAAAAAGTTAGATGGAATATGCTTCTCTACCTGCTGAAATCAAAGAGAATTTGACCTTTGATCAATACATGAACCAAAGGAAGAGAAGAGGAGGCGAAAGAGCTAACAATCACGCTCGTATGGGTCTTAGAACTAATTTTAAACAAGCTCTTAGATAGGTGACCTTAGCCCATTTTGATGGGAGTGATAATTGTTTGGGAAGGTTATGGGTTCAAAAGCTTGACAATTACTTTTCACTAAGACCAATGCTTGAAGAAAATGCCATCAAGTTTGCTACCTTGCACTTGGAGGGAGCCGCCCATGAGTGGTGGTATCATGGTTTGGTTTCTCTTGGATAGATCCTCATTCAAACATATGAAGAGTTCACCAATAGGCTGATTGAAAGGTTTGACACTAAGGATCCTGAAGTGAAGTTCCTTGAGCTTGCACAACTGAAACAACATGGTTCATTGGATGCATAGATTGCAGATTTTCAAAGGCTTTTTGTGATAGTTCCTAGCATCACTGACATAAAGCTTTTTGTGTTGTTCTCAAAAGATTTAATGGAGCCCTTGAAGGGGTGGGCTAAAGAATTTGATCCACCAAGTCTTGATGAAGCTATCAAGGAGGCAAGAAGTATGGAATTGGCTGCTCCTAGGCCTAAATTTCATTCCAAACTATTTGCACATAAGAAAGATAAGAAGCTCTTTTCAATTCAACATAAAAATTTTCCTTCTAAGTTGGATGATGAGCTTCATGAGAAGCTTAGAAAGGATGGTAAATATTATACATGTAGAGAACCATGGATTAAAGGGCATGGATGTTATGGAAGAGGTCATTCTAACCACATGGAGGCCTATACTGACTTTGGATTAGAATCTGATTGCTCAAAACAAATGTTTAATTTTGGGGATAGCAAAGAGGAAAAAGCTCTTGAAGAGGCCGATAAAGAGCAAGGAGGTGTGGGCACAATTTCCCAATTTTCTAGTTTCCAAAAGAATGAATCCTTCAAGGTTCATGGAGTTCTTGAAGGGCAATGAATTTTTGCTTTGATTGATACTAGAGCAACACATAATTTTACTGATGAAGGTGTGGTTGCAAAGAGAGGACTCAGAACTAAAGAATTTGAAGGTTTTAAAATTATGGTAGCTGATAGATTTCATATCTCTTGCAATCGGAAGGTTTCTAACATGTCTATGCAATTGGGAAACTATGAAGAAAAATATGACTTCTATGTGGTTAGTGTTGGAGATATGGATGTAGTGCTTGGTATTCAATGGTTGCGATCCCTTGGAGAAATCTCTCTAAATCTGTAGGAAATAGAATTAAAATTTTAATCAGATAGGAAGAAGGTGGTGTTAAGAGGCATTTCAAATGAAGGACCAAGAATTATGTCATTCAAAATAATGGAGAGGCTGATTCAAGAAGTTGAGGAAGTTTATATTGATATTTGTAGACATGCAAAACTGACATCATACATCTCACTTTAACTAACATCAAATTCTGCTATTAATTAATTAAAACAATTTATTGATTAATTTACTAAGGTTCATTAAATAAATCAAAATTATTTAATCAAATCCTTAAAGTTCTTCTCATTTGATTTATCAAATGTCACTTCTTAATATCATCCAAGTTAATTAATCTACATTAATTAACTTCTAATCATGATTATCATTCTCTAGCTTTTGACTCAACTAGAGTCAAATCTAAACTCTTAACTAACCCACCCACTTGCACCAATAAATCATTTATTTGATTTATAATTCCTCTAATTACATTCAAAATGGCATCAAAATGGAATATTCTTCCAATTTGAATCTTCCCCCCAAAAGGGACTTGTCCCTTCCAACAAGGTTTTAAATGCTATTTGCACAAGTCAACATAGCATTTATTGCACCTTTCATCCCCCCAAAACATGTCAAGTCATTCAAATTCAAATTTGAAATTGGCACATTTGCCAAAACTTGCACATTCCTCACCCTCTCACACCTTGACAAGTGGCATCTTGTCATTGGCCCATGAATGATCCCACATTCATCAATTTGGCCTCTCCTCTCTTCAAGCTCAACTATAAGTTGAAGGCTTCTCTCCTTCAAACAACACAACAGCCACATATCCAACCATCTACACTATAGGCAACTTGAGTTCAAGCATCTCATTGTCTATATCATTATCTTGGCAATCTAAGCTTATCAAGGATTGGGAAAGGGCAACTTCCTACACAACTAAGTTGCACCAATCCACTATGGGATAGGTTTATTTCATGGTTTAGATGATTTATCTAATTTTGTTGTTTGGTTGCATTTGAATCATGGATTATTGTCTCATAAGGATGTATGTTTCTGTTTATATTGTTTTTGTCATGTTAACTAACCAATTTGCAGATTTCACCATCCTACAATATTCTTTGACGAGATTCTCATTTTCAATAAATCTTGGGAAGAGCACCTTAATCATTTGGAGGGAGTGCTTAGCATTCTTGAATTAGAGTGTGTTTTGGCCAAAGAGTCCAAATGTTAATTTGGAATGATGGAGCTGCTCTACCTTGGTCACATAATCAATGGTGAGGGAGTGAGAGTTGATCTTGAGAAGATCAAATCAAACTTAGATTGGCCACCTCTAGCGAATGTTTAACACTTGAAGGGTTTCTTGGGTCTTTGTGGCTTCTACAAAATATTTGTGAAAGGATACTCTCAAATGGTTGCTCCTCTTACTAATCTCACCAAGAAGGGAGAATTTGTATGGTCAAAAAAGGCACGAGTTGTTTTCGATAAGTTCAAGCAACTCATGAGTTGGATGATAAGCTTCATGAGTTGGATGATAAGCTTCGAGAGAAGCTTAGAATGAACAATGCAAGAGGTCATTCTAACCACATGGAGGCCTATTCTGAATTTGGATCAAAATCTGATTACTTAGAACAATAGTCTGATTTTGGGGCAGCGAAGAGGAAAAATCTCCTGAAGAGTCCGATAAAGATCTCATCAATGGTACTCTTAATATCACTAGCTCTTTGGTTCGAATTGGCTTCAAGCAAAGGGAGATAAATCTTGTGTCCACTAGGAACAACTTCCGCTGTGTCTTCCTCAATGCATGACTCTTGAGAAAAAACCAAATTAGCATTAGTAATTGGAGAAGTTTCAGCTTCTTCATTGACAAATTTGGTTTGGAATTCAAACTAAAATGCACCTTAATTTTTGAGATGGAGGAGCATATCATTAGTTGATTGGAAATCATTATCAGAAAACATATTAATAATCTCCACTGATTCTATACTTGTGACTTCCTCTTGTGTATCCAAAATTGATGCTCACTCGTCGCACTCTTCCTTAGTATGCATAGACAAATGCATATCTAAAGGTACATTTTGAGAATCTGCCACTGAATTAGTAGGAAAATGAAATTTTATTCATGTCTTCAACATTAGAACCCACCTCATTTATTTGCATTGTCTTCTTCAATTGAGGCTTCAACTTTCCCTCACATTGAGTAAACAAATCTTTGATCAACTTATCAGCAATAGGAGAAATTCTTCCCTCTTGTTCATAATTGTCTAGTAGAGGAGATATGACGGGTTGAGGAATGCCATCAACCTCATTGACAGTTAGAACAAGAATGTTCCTTATGGCTGCATCTATATCCTCATCTTGTTTGCTCCAAGTTGAATTGAAGAGGTAATGGAACAAATAATATATTTGATCTGGCATACCCAAATGTATCAACAATATACTTGTTCTAAGTTTTGAAAATTTCTTCAATATAGCAAATATTTTGAAGTACTGATTGCTACCAGTTTCATCAAGATCCTGGAAGCTTTCTATAATCATTCTTAGTAATTTCCTCATAGTGTCATCATCATAGGGCATCAAGGGTGCTAAAATTCTCATCACTTCGTTGAGGCATGAAGTAACTAGCAAATTGGTTTCTTTCTTTAGGATGCCTCAACCGATAGGGATGATTGAGAGAGGTAATTGTAGGTGATAATTCCATCTTCATCACCTCAGAAGGTGAGTGCTTCACTTGTCTTAAACATTGTTCAAATCTATGAAGTATGCCCACTTCATCTTCCCTTGACTAAAATTCTTCATTCAACCTTTTTCCTACAATGTATAGTGACCATGCCATTTTTTCTTTATCAGAAGCCATGATTCAATTTGTAAACAAATCAAAAGATTGTTTCCAACAAGCATCTATCAACTTTAACTTGGATTTCATAGGATGGCAAGAGAACCAACTCTAATACCACTAAATTATCCCTGTTAGTTTTTTTGAAATTATCGGCACACAAACTTCACCGTTAGCATTTTCCCAATAAATATAAACAGCTGAAAGATAAAGCTTCACTTTTTGATCACCAAGATCCTAGTGTGGGCAAGGTGAGATCATACAGTGCAAGGGGATCATTAGATGAAATTTGAAACTGAAAGTACAATGTTGCAGGTGGCTAGCCGGCCATAATGAAAAAGAAAATGTTAGGTGGTGAACTGACCATAAAGAGCTCAACAACGTATTCAAAAGGAGCGAAATTACAAAGTAACAACTGGGTGGAAAGTTGACCATGAAAGCAATTCAGCCATTTATTCAGTGGGAGTGAATTAAACAAACTAAATGTAAATAAAACTCAACCACTTCTTTAGTGGGAGTGAAATATATAGGAAAATAAGTGTAGAAATATAATGGGTGATTAGTACTACTAAATTAGCATTACAAAAATAACTTCAGTTGCACAATCAAATAGAATAATGTCTCCAAAAAACCTCCAAATTTTAGAGAATATTCCCTAACCAATACAAGATGTTTCAATGCAGATAAATAGTCTAAATCAGAAATATATCAGATCTGATAAGAAACAACAAATAATAAAAAAATTAGATCAATAGGCTATGAATTCACTAGATTGATCAGAACTTCATTAGATCAGTTTCGATTGACTCCAAACAGAAAGCAAATGAAGCCAATAAATTGGGTGACGAAGAATCAATCAGAAAACAGTGTCAAAACAACTCATAATAATTGGTACGAATCCCAATGAAATTTGGCCTAGAAAGTACGACCTCATGAAGAGGTTGACCCCTTCCTAAAAATCCTAAATTTGAAGATAAAATCTGCAAATTAGAGAAGTGAGGCACCTTGTACAAAAGAAAAATTGGGACCAATACCCAAAACCAAAATAAATTCGCTTGTGAAGCTACAAACAAAAACATGCTTTAGTCAATAACTTCCAACAACATTAAAAATAGATTATACGGCAACAATCTGCATTCAGATATTAGAATCAAACTGAATCTGCACTCCTGGATGAAGCACAGTCTTCAGAATATCCAGCTAAGTACTATCTTTCAAGTATGAAAGTAAATGGATGAAGCTAGGAGGTATGTGTTCCTCGAAGCAAGAGGTCTAAATTCAATTCAATAGCAATTTGACATAATTTTCATTCATGGATGCAAATGAAGAAGCAAGGCATTGAATAAATAAGTCTTTTCTTGGAATTTGAATCACTTTAGTAACCTCCAAGAAGGACTCCCAATAGTTGAGCAATAATAAAATATTATTAATTTCCTTTTTGTTTAACCTTCCTAAGTGTCTGTGACTTCAGAAAATATTTCTTTAAATATTTAATTCTCCACTTTAAGGGTCCAAGTAAATTTCCCTCTTTTAAAAACAATTTTAAGTTATACGCCTAGGCATGGGTTTCAAAAAGTAACAATAAAATATAATATAACTTAAGTTATAAACTTTCCTCTTTAAGCCCAAAAATATTGGAGATACCTTTGCCAAAACTGAGTTGTCTTATTGCCAAAAATAGGCAATGTGCTAAATTGTTGCTGAAAATAGCACTACCATAAATAGCACTTACTAAAAATAGAATACTGCTAAAAATAGTAAGTGACTCCAAACTCATTGTAAGGACAATTAGGTCAACTAACGTAACTTATTATAAATAGTAAGTCCAGAAAGGTCATTTGATTCAGATGCATGTCACACCATTTTGAAGCTCTATGAAAACCCAAAAAAACCCAAAAACCTTTCTTACATGCAAACTCCTGATTGAAATGCATGTCACTCTCCTGAAATACATTTCACATCCCTTTGAAGCTTTCTAAAAACCCAGAAAAATCAAGAAGACACTACGAAACTCCTACATGAAAACCCTCAAAAGCTCAATTGAAACCTCCTATAAAATAGGAAACCCTAATTTTCACATTTGACTAGCCTACGAGCCTCCAAAAATAGGCTAATAGTCACTGTAAAACATAGGGCTGAAATGGGGACATTACACATCATCATCTCTACGTCGAACCAATTCTGTGTGAGGTTAGGCTATCCATGGCTACACTCCATGGATGTCGCCCCATCGGTTAATCACAAGTACTTGAAGTTTCCATTTGAGAATGAAATATTTATAGTGCATCATAGTGGGTCTAAACTTTTGTCTTCCCATGGAAACTTTTCATTGGATTTCTTTTTTCCTCAACCTATGGAACCTATAAAAATTTGTGAAGATTTATTTTTCAAGTCATACCAAAATTTTAAGGCAAAGCGCATAATATAGTTATCTCTTACCAATATTCCTGAAAATGATAGGTCCATGGTTGTTCCTTCTCCCCCACTAGTCATGGATGAACCTATGCTTGAACCAAAGAACCTTTCAAGTAACCATGGAAAATATGATGCATTTCCTCCACCCATCTTCTATAAAAGACCAAGAGATGATAAAATGATTTCTTTGAACCAAAGAACCTTCCAAATAACTAGGGAAAATATGATGCATTTCCTCCACCCATCTCCTATAAAACACAAAGAAATGACAAAATGATTCCTTTTGTGCCTCCAAAGATAAAACAAGTGTATAAACCTTAAGAGACAGTGGTTTCCCAACCCCTGGTGGTTCCTTCAGCTCCTCCCTTAAGGGAAGAAAAAAGACTAATGGTTGAGAAACATGTTCCTACCCTGCGACAAATTGAAAATCATCGATTAGAAAAAAAGAATAAATAGTACATGATACTCGTACACCTATGGAAACAATTCAAGAAGAAATACAACTTTCACCAAAATAAGACATTGAACCAGAACTAGAAGTGAAAGAAGAAAATTCAACTTCTATTGTCATAAAACCTCTCATTGTTATTAATTTGGATGACGAATGTGAAATTGCTAGAATTGATGAAGTCCATAATGAGCTTAATATTTTATTTTCAAAGAAAATGAATTTATGTGGGACCAACCATGATGATCCTCCTAGTGAGAGTGACCCACCACATGTTGCACTTGGAGATGCTCCTAGTATGACACTTATTTTAGTCCCCTTGCCTAGTTGTCCACCTGCCCTATATGATGAGAAAGATTGGGATGCATACGACATAAAATAGGTCATCTCGTATGTGATGTGATCTCCCATGTTGTGTTGTTTGGCGTGCCTTTGTGTTTATGAGTTTTCTTTGGATGAACCTTGTTCTATTTGCGCAAGGGTACAAAGGAAATGAACCTATTGTGACATTATTCTATTTGTATCTTTATTCTTCTATGTGTCGTAAAATTTGTCTTTTATCTTTGTCTTGTGTTTTCCTTTTGGGGATGATGCAAGGCTTTGAGACATTTAGGTCCCTTCCATGTTGACCCAAAAGTTTTCTTGTCTTCTCTCTCTATGTGTTATTTCTCCTTTGTGTTCGTTGTTCCACAAGTATTTGGGGAATGATGTTAGTTTCAAGCTCTATTAGATCATTGTAGCAACAATGTATACTGACCCCGGATCTGTGGATCCCTTCCACGTACATCTTTTGTCTTGTTTATGGCATTATATTTGGGGGAAACCCCTTGTCATGAGGAAACTTTATTTGGAAACATATCATTGGCATAGGGCTTTCTAAATACGCTTTCATATCCTTATCATATGGAATTTACCATTTTTCAACCTTAAAGTAATTACTCATAGCATGGTGTTTAGAAATTTCTATAAGGTGGGGGCATACATTGCTATTATTTTTTCTTCATGTTGTTCATGAGCATTGGACTTAGTGATGCATTGACATTGGCATTTTTGCTTCACTTTGTTCATGAGTGTTGGAATTAATGATGGATTGACATTGGAATTTCTTGCTTCACTTTGTTCATGAGCGTTTAATTTAGTGTAGCGCTGGTATACAATGTGATAGTTACACCCAATCTTTTCTAAGTGCATAAGATCAAGTGATTTTAGTTTAATTCTTAATGCCTACCAATGTCCATTTTTTCTATAGGATATTATGTCACCCACTCTGTTGTAAGTGCTCAACCTATTGGGTTTTCATTTATACTATTTATGCTTGGGAATTCCAATCTATTGTATGCCATGTAAATTTTTGTCACTCACCTATGACTCAATATCTAGGGTTTCAACTTATACTATTTTTGAATGCCAATTCATTTTTGTCATATACAATATGATTGTTACACCCAATCTACTCTAAGTACATAAGATCAAGTGCTTTTAGTTCAATTCTTAATGCCTACCAATGCCTATCTATTCTATAAGATGTTATTGTGTCACCCACTCCACTCAAAGTGGTCAAACTATTGATTTTTCATTTATATTCTTTATGTTTGGGAATGCCAATCTATTGTATGTGATGTAAATGTTTATAACACTCACCTGCAATTTAATATTTGGGTTTTCAACTTATACTATTTGTGAATGTCGATGCATTTTTGTTTTATAAAATGTGATTGTTACAACCAATCTACTCTAAGTGCATAAGATCAAGTGCTTTTAGTTCAATTCTTAATGCCTAAAAATGTCTATCTATTCTATAGGATGTTATTTTTTCACTCACTTTGCTATTAGTGATCATCCTATTGAGTTTTCATTTATATTCTTTATGCCCAGAAATGCCAATATGTTGTATGCATTGTAAATGTTTGTCACATTTACCTGTAAGTCAATATCTTGGGTTTCAACTTATGTTGTTTATGAATGTCAATGCATTTATGTTGTATACAATGTGATTATTATACCTAATGTGCTCTAATTGTATAAGACCAAGTTCTCTCATTTCAATTCAAATTGTTATCGGCTTTTACATTATAAACAAAATAAAAAAACCAAATAAAAATAAAACTGTTAGCAAATTCTGCATTATAAACTATCAACATGTACAATAAAGAAAAATAATTTTTTGATGCATCATTGTGAGCTTAACGGTGTCCATTTATGGTTGTTGTCATTGTTTGAAACATGTTTATTAATGTCTACAAATGCAATACAAAGATGAAATGATCATTAGGCCAATGAAGAAAAGAGCCATGACAAGGTTTCCTACATGTATAAGTTGGGTTACATTCTATAATAACCCCCTCTAAAGTTAAATTGTTTAAAATGTTTTTTTTTTTTATTTTAATTGGGGTTCGCTAGGCAATACAAGAAATATGGATTTTTTACAAAATTAATAATACCAACAATTGCATAGAATTAATAAACCAAATTTTATTGGATGATGGATGCCAACCTCACTAGGAGTATGAGGAAGATGAAGACTAAACGGGCCACATGATTTGTGTTTTTGGGTGGTGGATCTTGTCAGTATTGTGTTATGTTGAAATTTTGTCTCCTGTGCTCTTTGTGCCTTGAGCTCTTTTTAGATCTTTTAGGCTTGCTTTGGGTGTCGTTGGCTTCTCTGACGTTATTTGTGCTCCCCCATTCTTGGGTCTGAAGTTGTCTCTATTGTTAATTTTTCCAATATATAGGTGCTTTCCCCACACATAGCTATTAACTTATCAAAAGAAAAATCAGATTTTATTAATGCTTCAAGAAACACATATAATGCATATTCAGAAACAAATAGCATAAATTGCAGATCTGAAAATTGTCTGATCAGAAATCTAAAGACCATCAAGATGAGACGCCATAGCTTTTAATTTGATTATCTCACCCCAAAATGGTTGTTTTGAAAAGAAACCCTAAATGTCTCAATATTGTCAATTTGCAACACTAAAGCCTAGGTGTTCTGACCTGAAACTCTCATGCCTAGCATCTTCTGATGTAGGCCTACTGGAAAGGTACGACCAGCATTAATGGGTCTCACGTGCCATAAAAATGATGTGCAATCTGCCACAAACTCACGTGCCAGCTTAGGGAATAAACCATAGAAAATTTAACCGGCTCATGAACTTCCGATTTTTCAATGAAACCCTCTGTATTTGCTGTAAATGGTGATTTTCTAGAATCCAATGAAGTCCTATAATAACCTTTGTATGAGATTATCTCTCAAAATTCCCTTTGGTGATCTTTCACACCTGTAGGCACTATTCCCTCTAAGGCTTTTTGTCCCCAAAAAGTTTCAATCTTGAAAACCAGTAAACACTTGCTCAGTTTCTCCAAGTCCCACAAGTTTCAATTAAATCATCCATGATAATGAAAAAGTAAATGCTTTTTACATTCTATACTCTCCAAGTCCCCACTTAGCCAAATAATCATTGAATAAAATATTTACTTTTGATACTTTTAATACATTGGCTTTTAAATATAATAATTAATAACTTGCATCATTTAAATATAATACTTTATTGTCATTTAACCTCTTATAACACCTTATAATAAAGTCAGCATTAAATAATATTATTATTAAAGTCAATAAACTTTAATAATATAATTAAATCATTAATTTCTAGGATGACCTCCAGAAGGCCCACCACCAATACATTGAGTCATTGAGATAAAGAATACTTAAATGAACATCAAAGGGCTTGTTGAGGAGCCTTCGATTACCCTCAAAAGGGTCCCCTAAACACCTCGTTAGCCTATGAAAACTAGATGGTAGACTAACCACTGCGAAGATACTAATCTAGAAAAAGGGGACAATACACATTCCCCCTTGAAGAAGAACCTCATGTACAAGTGGACAACAATCCTCAACTTATTGAGGTAGTTGTGGAGATTAGTGCACCTGCAAGCAGGTCGAGAACAACAACATGAGAAAGGGAATGTTCAATAGAGAAAATGAATGGGGCTCTTCAAGATGTGGAGGACAATAGGATGTTGATAAGGGTTGTTGCCAAAAAATGGAGAACTCCAACTACAACGCTCACCAATTAGTTAAGTGGGCTTACAACAACTTCAAAGAAAGGTTCTCCAAATCTTCTCATAGAAGAGGAGTGTCTTATCATCAATTGGTGGAAAGAAATGGCAGTTGTCAACCATGGCCTTGAGTTATCAATTTTAAGGCAACGGTTGCTCAAATTTACCAAACTAGACCCAACTCTTTCAAGGATGGGATACCTGGTAAGTCATGGTGGATTGGATTTAAGAGGCACCATTCAGATCTGACATTGCACACAACAAAAGGCCTTGACAAGGATAGGGTAGTAAACCTCTAATCTATAGTAGTATGTATATTTTACAATACACTATCAACAACCTATGATGCTAATCCTTATGGTCCTCATAGAATATGGAACTGCGATGAAACATGTATTCAAGTAGTAGAAATGGTGTGATGAGGGTTTTGGCAAGAATAGGCAGCAAGAGTGTCTCCTACATAATTCCCAAGAGACAAAAATGGATTACAATTTTTTGTTGTGTGAATGCAGCTGGTAGAGCATACTAGGGTTCTAATTGTTCAAGGGAAAGGAGCAGTGAAAAATTTACATTGTAGGTAGCAAACTAGGTACTTGTATGATAGCCTATCCACATGCCTAGATGACAAAAGATCTTTTCATAAGTTGGTCACACCATTTTTCACAATCAGTTCTAGGAGGCGTGTCACCCACTAACAAAAACCTTTTCATTTTTGACGGTCATGGTAGCCATGTTACAGTGGCAACAATCTACGAGGCAAAGATGCTAGACATTGATTTTCTTACATTGTCGGCACACACATTGCATAAGCTACACCCACTAAATGTGAGCGTGTTCTCACCTTTCAAAAAATACTTCAAATTTGAATGAGTTGCATGGCTGACTAGGTACCCAAACATTGAAATTAGAAGGGAAAAATTTGTAGAGTTAGGCAGCAAGTCGCTGCAAAGAACGTTGATAGTCTCCAACATTGCAATAAGTTTTAGAAGGAAATGGATATGACCCCTCAATGCCAATACCATGGTGGATGACATGCATCCAAGCGACACATATAAATTCAACCTAGTTGAGGATGCTTTTGTTTTGCAGAACATCTATAGTCTTTTAGGTGTTGCGATTTCAACAGATGAAGTCGCACACACACTATAGTGCACAATGAAATTTAAAATGTAACAAGGTGTAGAAGATACCCGACACAATAGTCCTACTCATTCAATTGTAGATCAACAATATCATGACATGGTGGATAGCTAGCCCAAGGAATTTAATGATAGTGTAAGTCTTCCCTTGGCCCCTAGCCAATTGTCTTGGTTGGTAGAGAGGGCTATGAATCTGGGTATTGACTTACATTTGTGATACCTAAACTGGTACATTAGTATGCAGATTTCAGCCAAGAAACATAAGGTGTATGAGAGGTAGTCGAGAAGAACATTGACTCGCAAGTGACTGAAAAAATCAAATCCCAATCAATTTCGACAATCAAGAAATTATTGAAGCTACCCATTCATGCTATCAACAAAAAATTAAGAGTTCTACTGATAATGTTGTTCAACTAAGCTAACAATCTCAACTGTTAACAACTAATGGTTGCATGACTCTTCTAATGCAATAGGATCGAAGGAAAATTGAATTAAAATACATCAAATGTATAAAGAAGCAATAGATTGAGGAGAGAATGGTAGTATGGATTGTGGTGTTGGAGTTGAAGGAGTAAAGGAAAGTTGACAAGGAAATTCAACGTAAGAAAAGAGAGCAGCTCAAACAGTTAGAAAAGAAGGAAATAGAGTTGAAGAGGGAGAAAGAGGGTTAGAAAGGAACAAGATAGAAAGAAAAGAGAGATTGAGGTGGCCCATAGGGAATAGCAACAAGAAATATGGTTAAGCAGTCCTACGAACATGTTACCGAAGAATCATGCTTCATTTTGGGGATTAATGAACATAAACATCACTTAGTTTTTTGTTGGTGATATTTGTTTGAGTCTCAACCCATCACATGTAAGATGCACTCAAACTTCAAGCCAA
This sequence comes from Sequoiadendron giganteum, assembly GCA_007115665.2. NCBI lineage: Eukaryota > Viridiplantae > Streptophyta > Pinopsida > Cupressales > Cupressaceae > Sequoiadendron > Sequoiadendron giganteum. The sequence goes on along the minus strand of CM021101.1, from coordinate 94,899,694 downwards.
ACATCCAGTCGGGAAGAACATTGTATCCCTCATTATTTTGTTAGAATGAATTGTTCAATACTCACCTCATCCGATGTAAGTTGTAGTCAATTTCCAAATAAAAATCCAAATTATGTAATGACAACTCAAAATGCAGTGGCACGAGATGAGAACGCGGCCCCAGATGCTTTTCTTGGCATGTTTGATTGATGTTGGGAGGGACCAACCCTACAAGTCGATCAATTTTTGGGTAATTTTGTTGTGTACTTTGAGGATTGCAAGATAATGTTTAAGGTTTGCAATGAAAAAATGTACAACTCCATCCTTTGTTGGCTAGTTTTGTTGTGTATGTTGGGGACTGCAATATCCTGTTATAAATATAAGTTTACATTTTATTTTTCTTTGTGGTAGCAAGTATGTTCAATTAGTGAATTTTTTTTTTATTAATGTAATGGTACGAGATGAGAACACGCCCCAGATGCTTTTCTTGGCATGTTTGATTGAGGTTGGGAGGGACCAACCCTAGAAGATCTTCAAGTTTTGGCTAATTTTGTTGTGTACGCTAGGGACTGCAAGATAATGCTTCAAGTTTGGAATGTAGAAATGTACAACTCCATCCTTTGTTGGCTAGTTTTGTTGTGTATGTTGGGGACTGCAATATCTTTTTATAAATATAAGTTTACATTTTAGTTTTGCTTTTTGGTAGAAAGTATGTTGAATTGCTAGCTATTTTTTATTTAATTTTAGCCTTCTATTTTAAATTTTCCACGTTTCATGTTCCAATTGGTCCAACCTGTTCATGACAAGCCTATTTTGGGGTCTGATCAATCATCGATCAAGTCCACCTTTGAAGGTTATGTGAAGGGGAGCTGGAAATGGGTTGGATAGATGGGTGGCAATCGAACACCTCACCACTTCAAATGTTTTTGTTTAGACCTGTAGACATGGAAAATGTACAAGTTCATCTTGGCACACCTGATCCCGATTACTAACAACATTTCCTCCAGAATCACACTCTCAACATTTCATCACACTTTCTATCCTTTAATTCAACAAATCACTGTTTATTGGATTAAATCTATCACCTCCTTTGATTAAATTAATCAGTTTAATTTAATTAACCCTACATTGCTGTTTAATTAAATAAATCATTTTATTTGATTAAAATATCTAAGTCTTCTCATTAAGTTAAATAAATTAAACCTTATTTGATTTAATCTAACACATTCCTTCTTTATTAAATAAATCAAGTCATATATTTAATGAATCATTTCCTCTCAATTTTGGACTTAAATCAATTCATAAATCTAAGTCTAAATTGTCACATCACCTAATTCTTCATCAAGTTAATCAAATCCTTGGTTAAGTTAATCCTTCTCACTAAAATTCTCTAGAGAATGCAAGTTGCACAATAAATCAATTACTTTGATTTATTAATTCCTCTATTTTCCCTCACAAAGCATCAAAAAGGGAATATTCCTCTTTTGAATTCAAAAAAGTCCAAGTGGGCTTGGTCCTTCAAACAAGGTATTAAAAGCCTCTTACATGTCTTTGACCTTGAGCCAAGTGACATTAAATTCATTTCTTTTCCCTTTTCAACATGTCATTTCTCAAGTTTGAAATGCCACCTAATTGCATTTATTGGCATATTGGCCAAAACTTGCTCATTCCTCATCCAATCACATTTGGACAAGTGGCACAATGCCATTGAACTATCTTTTATCCCACATTGCTTGTTTTCACTCATTCTTCCAAGATTGAAATCTATAAATTGGAGACTCTTCTCCTCAATCTTCATCCACAACTCATATGCAAAGTTACTCTCTCCACATTCAGAGCTAATTTTGCCAATTTCATCCAATCATCCACCATATTTGAGATTTTGTAACAAGGTTATGCTCAAATCTCTTTGGAGATTTGACCATTTCCCTCATTCAATCAAACATTTGCAATTAGGAATTGGGAAAGGGCCAATTGCAACATATCATTGGCACCAATTCCCCCATGGAATCATCATGCTATTTGCTTAATTAGGATTTACATAAGTTTTCATTTCTCATTGTGTTCTTCATTTCCTAATATAAGTTTTAAATAGATGGATTTCATGGGGAATCTCTCATGCTTGTTTCAATGTATTTGATCTAACATACTAATCATGTTTGTTGTTCATGTGCACTTGCAGGTTTAGGGGTTCACATTTTGGCGCTAGAAGGAGGGCCTAAAGCTTTTTGACACGTTTTTCCTCAAATTTCCTTGATTTTTCTCACGTTTTTCTTCATACACAGGAAATTGCATCGCGTACCAGACACGCGGCACTATATTGCATTGTGGCCTCATACATTGTGCTATATTGCACCGCACCTCCCGAAGGTCACGGCACCATATAGCACCGCAACTACTTCCCGCACATCAAATTTGAAATTTTGCTAAACATCGCCGCTACCAAACTCCACCGCGTGTAAAACTCCCCCGCACCGACAGTCTTTGTTTCTGCAGAGCACCGCATACAGTCGACCGCATGGCACTATATAGCACCGCACCCGTTAAGGAGTACCGCATTTGCTAAACTCCACCGCAGGATCAATCTAGTTTTTAAAATTTTTATTTTATTTTATTTTTTTTTTAAATATTAACCTGATTTGCTATTTTTTTTCCTTTTTTCACTCTCTGTTTTTCTATTATTTTGCAGGATGGAGGCAAAAGGAGAAGTTCATAATCATGTTATCTTCACAAACCCAAAGTGTTTCTAAACACTAAAAGTGTTCTTTAACACTTCTTGAGAAATTTTTTTAATCTTTGGCCTTAGGAAAAATAATTTTACTTTGGGCTTTAAAAAATGTTTAAATTTTCATGTTCATCTTGTGTAAAGAGTTTTTAAACACTTAAGTGTTCTTCAACACTTCTTGAAAATTTGTTAAAATCTTTGACCTTAGGCTACTAATTTTTCATTGGGATCTAAAAAGAACAAACAAACTTTGTTTTTTAAAAAAGTTGCCAAGGGGCTAAAAGGAATTTTAGACATTTACTAGTTTTCAATTTGGATTTAAAATTGGACAAGGCAAACTTCACATTTCATTTTGGTGCTCCTCAAATGAACTCATCATTGCTTTGAAGGTTAAAATTGGACATGTGTCTTTTATGTTTTGCAAACTTTTTAACAAAATAATATCATTAAAATGCATATGCACTTCTCTCACACTTTATAGCGATCTTGAGAATCAAAAGCATTTTAGTGATATTAACTTGTCGAAATGATTGCCTCCACATTTGATTTGGGCACTTAAAATTGAACAAAACATGCGAGTGTGAGCATGATATATTGTGGAGGTTCTCCCCTTTGTTTTTCAACAAGGGTTGTGTGAACGACGGGATATGATAGCTCGCTTTTGTTAACTTAGAGGGTTTGCCTTGTGGGAAAAAGTAATCACCCAAGGGAACGACCCAACCGGGAACACACTAAAGCCAAGCGACATCCACCCATGATATAAGTGTGGATATTGGAACAAAGGCCAATATCACGAGGATTATTCTTATGAGATGGACAGCAATGGACTCTCGTCGATGTTGGATAATCCCCCACGAACGGAATGCCCGAATTAGAACCCCTTGTTTAGAAAAAGGCCAAAACCTTGTCTATCTTGTTGGTGCAAAAGGTTATGTCCTTTGAAGCCGCCCCACGTAACATGCGGTCTTGTTGTGGAAATGGAAGGTATGGCATGGGAGATTCATGGGTACTAATGCTTGGCTGACACAAATAAGTGAGTGCCATGGGGGGGAGCCAGTGTGGTCAAGCATTTAGCCATTCACACAAGATATGTGCAGCTGAATTTATCCAAGTGGGAACCCAACAAGGTATTGCCTCATCAACCTAGGAATGTTAAAGTGCTTGGAAAGAACACAATGCTTGATCTTGGAAACATTTGAAAAATGAACATACACAAAAAACCTTGAAATTTCAAACACCTTGTGGGAAACAAATACCTATTGATGAACTTGCCCACTCTTGCTTTCCCTAGGAATCACATTCCTAGAGGTTTCTAACTGTACAAGTTCAACCATCATTTATTTCCAATAAGGATAAACATAGGGAACTTTTGGCCCTATTTTCCTCGATTTCCACACAGAGGACCTTGTGGGATGAGAAAGAGAATGGGACACTAGACATATAGTTTGAAAACCTAAGCAAGCAAGTGTCTTGGATAAAAAGAACCTCATTTAACCAAGATAAAGAGACAAATTGAATTTCACATGTGTTGTTTCCAATGATTTCCCGCAAGATTAAAATCCCAAAACCAAAGTTCAAAAAAGTGAGTCTAAAAATCCATGAGCAATGCCTTGAGATGCTCCTTGAAGTAAGGGAGAGACTTGTGTACAATTTCTATAAAAAGGCCTCAAGGAACAATCCCATATTGTATGCATTTTATTGTCAACAAAATCCTGAACTTTTTCAAAGGTTTGCATTTCTCCCATAGGAAGTCTAGCATGTTCTTCAATACCGAGGTTTTATAGAGAGACTCGCATTTAGGTTAAGGTTCAAGATCAAAGTTGTCGTTCTCATCCATTCCTCCATCAAATCAAGTCTCATTTCATCATCAAACCTTTTGAGAACTCTAGAATCAATCATCACGCTAAACTTAGAGGGCTAAATCAACATCATCATATCTTGGCTTAAACACACTTAGCCAACATAGTCTCAACCATTGGACAAATTTTCATTGAGATAACACAAATTCTTAAAGTCTATTAGTTCTCAAACACATTGGCATAACACACCTTGTCAATTCATCCATTTGTGCAAATTCCCTTAGGATAACACAACTTCACAAACAATTTTGTTTGACTTAACGCATCTATTCAAATTATCACAATCAATCAAATCAAAAGCCCTTACAATTTTAGCACATACCTTCAAAAAGTTCTTCAAAAAGGTTTCACTCACTCATCCCATCCATTTAACCCATCACCATTATCACCATATTTGATCTTTTAGCTTCCTTAGTTCTTCTCTTTTGGACCTAAAGGATTAGGATCGAACAAATCCCTATTTTTTATGGTCCAAACAAGATCTCAATACAAGGACATGGAGAATATCAGAGAAATATCAGCTTCTATGGACATGAGTCATCTAAATACTGAAGTGAACCTAGCAGAATCAAGCAATCCGCCAAGCAACTCTCCCTTATCATCACAAAATCCTCAAGAGGAGAGTCATCAAGAGGACAACACAAATGAAGACATGGGGATGACACCAAATGAAATCATGGAAATGGTTCAAAATCCAGAGAACCACAAAATTGTTAGTGCTATGTTCAAATACATAAATTAAATAGCAAGAGGAGGGGTCATGCCCCCTCCCGACCTTAACATAAGAACTAGTATAGATACATCCCCATTGTCCAACATCAACCAAGAAGTACCTTGCACCACATCAATCATCACACCAACCTCCCCGAATATGAACAAGGGGAGTGCCATGTTCCAAGAATTGCAAAAACACCACCTTGTGGCTAATAAAGAAGCAATCATCACCCCCACACCAGCTAAATCTATTCTAGAAAACCCATCTCACCCATACGTCCCACTCACATTTCATAACCCCGCTGGTTCATCCTCATTTCATGCCACACCAGCTTATCAATTGAACATACCAACTACCCCACGGCATGAGGAAGCTGGCTTGTTTGGAACGACGGAAGCTATAAATCCTTTCTCATTCCAAAGTGGTGCCTCATCCCTTCCCTCGCTTCCTTTCACATCCGCATCACCTCTTGGAATAAGTTTTGCACCTTTACCCATTGAAAATTTTGCCAATCCAAGCAATTCGACCACCACTTTGAACCCACTTCTTTTGCCCATATCCTCACAACAAATTGCTACTATTCCTGTCACCACAGTTAATGCATCTATTGGTCCTCAAGTCTCCCAAAACATGCCTCCTCAAGGACCAATCATCTCAAACACCCCCTCGACAACCAAAATCACAATCACCACCACAATCCCTCCACTCGCCACAACAGTTGGCATGATTCCTGCTCCACCACCAATCCCATCGAAAGCCAACACAACAAATTCATTCACCACTCTAATCCAAACCTTCCAAAAGGCAAGCCAACAAAGAGTACTCCAGCAAAAGCAACAAGCCCAAGCACAAGCTCAAGCCCAAGCTCAAGCCCAAGCACAAGCTCAAGCCCAACAACAGGCACAAGCTCAATACCAAGCGCAATTGCAAGCGATCCACCTACAAGCCCTGCAAGACTTTCAGGCACAACACCAAGCTAAACAACAAGCTTTATTAGCACAACAGCAGCTCGACCAACAACAAGCATTGTTGGCGCAACAACAGCTAGACCAACAACAAGCGTTACTAGCTCAACAACAGCTTGATCAACATTACACTTCATGGGAACAACAGTAGATGGACCAACAACAAGCGCTATTGGAATAGCAATAGCAAGATCAACAACAAGCATTGTTAGCACAAATGCAGGCTTACCAACAAGCCTTAAACACATAGCCAAGCTTGCAGCAAATGCCCACTAATACTCCTCCCACCACGCGCACTCCCCAAATGCCTTATAACTCATTCATCCCATCCCTCGATCCAGGCAAAGACGTCACAACACAAATCAAACTGCTTTCGCAATAGGTGTTGGACTTGCAAGTAGGAAAAACCACAAGGACACCAGGCAAATTGTGCCCTTATCCATTCGATAGAAGTCTCACCATGGTACCGTTCCCAAAGGGATTCAAGATCCCCAAATTTGATAAATACAATGGAACAGGCAACCCTGAAAACCACGTCAGGGAATTTCAGGTGCACTGCATGGAAGTCACATATGATGACACGTATCTAATGCGGCTCTTCCCCCAAAGCCTGACTGGTCCAGCTATGGAATGGTTTTCTCGCCTACCCATAGGCATTAAAACATTTGAGGAAATCGTGGAGGCTTTCCTTAAAAATTAAGCTTTTAATATGGGTGTGGATGTCAGCTTAGAAGAATTATCTGCACTCAAACAAGAAAAAGGAGAGTTATTCGCATCCTTCTTGCAAAGATGGTGATCCAAGGCCAATCAGAGCAAGTGGACTATGCCAGAAGAACAACAAGTATGCACCATCATAGCCAACCTTGATAAAAACTTGGCATTTTACTTGAAAATGTAGTGCATCACATCATACGACCAACTAATTCCAAAGGCGCTCAACATTGAAAGAGCCCTTACGGCGCGAGAAGGTGCACTGACATTCAATCCACCATAGGATAACCGCCTGTATAACAACTACAATGATAAACCTCGAACATGGTCGAGGAACAAAAATATCATGAATGATGGCATGGTCGATGCGAAGGTAGTCATCAGTGCTCCTAAGCAAAATACCCAAAACCATTGTTAACCGCAAAATCATAATCACAATAATGTGCATACTAATGCGGTAGTGGCAAAACCACCTTCCACTAGTCAAGTCAACAATGTGGGTAATCAAGGAGGACCACCTCCCCACAACAAGTTTCCCCCCAACAGGAAGTTCACAGCCCTTGGCGAATCGATTGAGTCTGTCATGAAGAAACTGGTCAAAGAGAACCTAATCAAGATCTCTAACTCCAAACAATACACGGAGCCCATGACCAAACCGCAGTGGTACAACGAGAATCTCCTATGTGACTTTCACAAAGTCAAAGGACACACCACCACCAACTGCATGAGACTCAAAAATATCATCGAAGACCTCATCGAGGATAAGGTCATTAACATCGAGCAGCCGGCCGAAAACCAAGACCTGAAAATCTACATGAATCTGATGCCGAATCATAACCAAGGAAAAAATTAGGGAAATAACCAATGGAATAATAAGGGTAAACAAAAGTATGCTAGTGCTAATCTAGTATACGAGGAGATAGTCAGATGTGTCAACGAGTTGGTCATCGTTATAAATATCAAGGGAGCCAACAATGATTGTGGAGTCACCACACGAGGCGGAAAGGTTACCATTGTCGGGGCACCTGCTAAGATCCCCATTACCAACACAAAGGCTGCCCCCTATGATTACAATGTAATTGACCAGCTGAAAAGAACACCTATGCAAATCTCCATCATGGAATTACTAAAAATCTCTGCCACCCATAGATAGATCCTGGATGAGGCACTAGCTACGTCTACCGTTGCTACCACCCTTGATACAGAGCAATTTCAGGCTATGGTGGGTAACATCGTTACCCCAAATCTCATCACATTTTTAGACCAAGATTTCCCCCCACAACCATCTCATAACCGCGCACTCCACCTCCAAGTCCTAATCCACAAAAAGAAAGTCAAACGGGTCCTGGTAGATGGAGGTGTAGGCCTTAATATTTATTCTTTGAAACTTATAAAGAAATTGGGATTCACTGAGGATTCCATCAATAAGAACAAAAGCATCATGATAAGAGCATACGATGACCGGGAAAGAGTGTCTCAGGGCACTATCAAGATCCCCATCCAAGTGGGGCTAGCAACCATGGAAACAACCTATCAAGTTCTTGACCTTGATCTACCATACAACATCCTCCTGGGACGCCCATGGATACATGAAATGAAGGTAGTGGCCTCAACCTATCACCAGTGCATTAAGTTCTCATATCAAAATGTGGAGGTTACTATACATGGGGATCTCAAACCTTTTGCCTATTGCAAAAACTTGGAAGCCAAGTTTTACAAGATCCCTCAAGTACCTAAAAATGATGAAGGACCATCCACTTCATACATAGACCCAGCTAATCTCACCTCCACTTCTGTGACAGAGACACCCGCCATCCCTGACATATCCGAGATCAAAAACATGATACAGGACAATGGATGCAGTGATTATAGAATAAAGAGAAATGCTTTTGTTGTAGGAGAATTACCACAATTGATTCAAACACCTGACCACACTAGAACAGAACCCTCTGGATTCAACAGTTGGGGGGATCTCAGTCGGGAGAATGTGGATGAGGAGGACGTCACAAACACCCTGTACCAAGATGAAAGACCCACTCCCACCCTACCCATGGAGGAAACAAACAGAGGGTTACAAATGATGTTCAGCATGGGCTATAACAAGAATGAAAGCCTAGGAAGAAACAGTGATGGATGGTTGGAGCCCATCATTGTAAAAAGAAGAATGTGGAACCTTGGCCTTGGCTGTACCCCTTTGAGTATAATCGTGCATGGTAGAAGTGTTCCTAATAGGGCAGTCAGGTCCTCTCCTCAGGTCTCGGCAACTAACCTTAGATTACCCGTGTCCACAAGCCTACCTCTCGATAACTTCACATTCGACCTAACTGAGGTTTGTAGTAGCAGTGACGACGATGACACCATCAGTGACTTACCTAGGCTCTTTGAAGATTCCACTTTACTCATGATTAGTGTCTCACCCACTGAGCCAATCTAACGAACCCACCAAATCCACTTAGTGTACCCCCAACTCATCGGTCACGACCAACGGGGACCACCAATTCTAGACTAATTCAAAAACAATGAGGCTCTCTCGGAATTCATGGGACTAAGGGATATAATCCCATGCGGAGATCGCAAGGCTAGATTCAACATCACACTAGATAAACAAGCATACTATGGGGAGACGATTGAGTCCTTCAGTCGCAAAAGAAAAAGATCGAGAATAAGCTCAGAGTTATTGAGTGAAAGCTACACTGTGGCACTCTCTAACCATAAAACAGTAAAAATAAAGGACGCATCTGATGGTGAAAATCTCCCCGAGGCACCAGAGGATGAAGGATTCAATCTCCCCCTTACTGCTTTACATCAGGAGAAGTCAGCAGTATTGGCAGAATAGTGCAACCCAGTGAACTTAGGAACAGAAACAGAGCCACAAATCACCTTCTATGCAGAATCCCTCCTAGAAGAAGAACAAGAACTATTGGCAACATTCCTAAAGGAAAGAAAGGTGAATTTTGTGTGGACCTATGCGAACATGCTAGGCTTGGAACCTGAAGTAGTAGTTCATCATTTGGCTGTTTACCCTGGAGCAAAACCAATCAGACAAAAGCTAAGGAAGATGCACCCACAAATACCCTTGCTTGTAAAGATTGAGTTGTAGAAACTTCTAGATGTTGGCTTCATATGCCCGATCGACTATCCAGAATGGGTATCAAATCTTGTACCAATCTCAAAACCAAAAGGGGGCATCCGCATCTGCATTGATTTGAGAGACCTAAACAAAGCATGTCCAAGGATGACTTTCCACTACCCAATATTGACATGATAGTGGATATGATGGCTGGACATGAGATGCTCTCCCTAATGGATGGCTTCTCGGGGTACAATCAGATAATGATCGCAAAAGAAGACCAACACAAGATAGCATTCACATGTCCTTGGGGCACCTACTTTTGGAACGTAATGCCATTTGGGCTGAAAAATACAGGAGCTACATACCAAAGATCCATGACATTAATCTTCCATGACATGATCCATAAATTAGTCGAAGATTATGTAGATGACATACTGGCTAAATCAAAGAAGAGACAAGACCATATAGCAACTCTAAGTGCTATCTTTGATAGGCTCGAACAATATAAAGTTAGACTCAACCCGAAGAAGTGTGTCTTTGGGGTACAATCAGGAAAGCTGCTAGGATACATAGTTTCAATGAGAGGAATAGAGGTGGACCCTGCAAAGGTAAAAGCAATCCTTGAAATGGAAGCACCAAGGACATTAAAACAACTAAGAGGACTGCAAGGTAGACTCCAGTCCATATGGAGATTCATAGCACAATTGGCAGATAAACAGATTGCCTATTCACACCTACTTCACAAGGGAGTAGCTTTCAGATGGGATGACAAATGCGAGCAAGCATTCAGAAAAATAAAAGAATATCTACTGACACCACCTATGTTGATGCCAGCAATTGTGGGAAAATCATTAATCCTATATATCTCTGCAACAACAGCCACCCTAGGAGCCCTTTTAGCCCAACATGATGAAAAGGGAACCAAGCGGGCTATCTACTACATCAGCAGAACAATGGTGGGACATGAGCTCAATTACACATCAATAGAAAAAGCTTACCTAGCACTGGTATTTGCGGCTCAAAAATTTAGACACTACATGCTAGTGCACCAAATTAGGTTGATTGCCAAAATAGACCCTCTAAAATATCTATTGTCAAAAATAGCGCTTACAGGTAGAATGGCTAAGTGGGTAATGATATTATCTAAACATGATATCGATTATGTAGAATGAAAAGCCATAAAATGACAAGTCATTGTGGATCAGCTGGCAGAAGCTCCCCTCTACTTAGATAACCCACTCATATCAGAATTCCCAGATGAATCCCTTTTTAACCTTGGTGCAGCAAACCACTGGAAGTTAGATTTTGATGGCTCTCACACACAACATGGGTCAGGAGCTGGTGTGTTCTTCATCATGCCACAATACCTAGATCATACAAGCTAGCATTTCCTTGTACTAACAATATTGCAGAACATGAGGCTTTGACCATAGGTCTCAAGATTGCAGCACAATGGTGAATCATGGCACTAAAAGTCTATGGGGAATCACAACTTATCATCAACCAAGTCAACGGTGAATACCAAACGAAGGATGATAAGATCGCACCATATAAGAAGGTGGTAGAAAGCCTCAAGGAATCTTTCATTGACATTAACTTTGAGCAGATATCAAGGACAAACAACAGAGTGGCCGATGCAATGGTGACAATTGGATCCTTATTGGACATCCCTCGTAACATCTCAAAACATGAATTCCTCATAGAGCAGCTTCTCGTACCCACATTCGAGGTACCAGAGTCAGAATACGCGTGTGAACTCATGGGTCCCGGTGATCTTTGGTATCATAATATATACACCTACCTAAAGTTAGGAATCCTCCCCACTGACATCACCCCAAACCTAAAACGCACTTTTGTCAAAAGGACTTCACGATTCGTCATACTAGGAGAGACCCTCTTCCGTAGGAGTACCGATGGAACCTTGCTACATTGTTTAAAACCCGAGGAAGCCTTGACTACTCTAACTAAGGTACACAATGGCACATGCGGGTCACACTCAAGTGGTATGACCTTGGCTAAAAAGTTGCTGAGAACAGGGTACTACTGGCCGACGATGGAAAGAGAGGCACACAACTTTGTCAAGAAATGCCTACAATGTCAACAGCATGGAGACCTTATTCATGCACCAGCTCAAGAACTGCATCCCATTGTTACAGCTTGGCCCTTTTCACAATGGGGGCTCGATCTCATTGGTAAAATATCACCCACCTCATCTAATGGCCATAAGTTCATTATCACCGCCACCGAATATTTCACAAAGTGGGTCGAAGCAATTCCCATGACCTACATCATGGGAAAACAAATATCCAAGTTCATCCTAAATTACCTCATTTTCCGATACGGTGTTCCCCAATCCATTATCTCTGATAATGGGACGCCCTTCAAAAATCAAGATGTCTGTGATTTGTGTGAAAAATTCAAAATCCAACACTGTTTTTCCACTCCATACTATCCACAAGGCAATGGCCAAGCAGAAGCTACAAATAAAACCATTTTGAAAATCCTCAAGAAAAAATTCAATGACTCTGGTCATGACTAGCATCTGCAACTAAATCCTACCTTATGGGCCTACTGCACTAGCATCCGTACTCCAACAGGCGCCACCCCGTTCTCTCTGGTCTATGGATCAGAAGCCATCCTCCCTATTGAGATCGAGCTCCCGTCACTGAGGATATCACTACAAAACCTCATCATAGATGAGGAATACAGGGTCACAAGACTCAATGAGCTGGAATTACTAGATGAAAGGCGCATGGATGCCCTTAATCATCTACAAGTGTACCAAAATCACCTAAAAAGGAGTGACAACAAGAAGATCAGACAACGCACTTTCCAAGTTGGTGACCTCGTGTTGAAAGAAAACCAAAAGAACGTGCCAAATCCAGATATAAAGGGAAAGTTTGAGCCCAACTGGTTGGGACCCTTTATCATCACTGCAAGCTACAAATCAGGGGCATATCGATTGTCGACACCAGAAGGCGAGCCCCTGCAAGAGCCCATGAACATTTCACACCTCAAAAAGTTTTATGCCTAAATTTTTCAAGGTATAGAACCAAAAAGACAAAAACAATCAGAAAAAGTCCTAAAAAAATGGTTACCTTGATGAAAACCTAGCAAACAGGTGTCTTGGAGACAACAAAAAAATCAAAAAATACAAAAAATCCAAAAACAATCAGAAAAAAGATTGAAAATAGTAAAAGGAAAGAAAAAAATCGTCCTCTAGTGAAAACCACTTCGGTGGCGCTTTGGGCAAGTACCTTGGTGAAAACCTGGAAAACAGGCGCTAAGTGTAAATAAAGCACCTTCCCCATCTACCAGGATCTGCACGACTCATTCATTCATCCACTCATCTGCTCGCATCCATACCATAGCCTGCGTTGATGTCTACACCATATTCTACCATGGAACTACTTGGCAGTTCTAAGGTCAGTCTGTCCTACCTTTATCGAAGTAGTCCATCGCACCACACTGGGGGCACGTTCTCGCAACATCGGATCGGATTCGTGTACATTCTCGTGATCTTTTTCAAAATTTCATCAAAAAAATCCAAAAACATGTCAAAACATTCAAAAAATCTTCAAAAGTTCATCATTGAGTCTTATCAGTTTTTCACCTTGTCGAACTACGTCGTCTCTGAGCTTGAACATAGGCAAGGTTGACCTTTGATCATCCTCCGAGACAGTTAGAGTCAGTCCTTAGGCGTTCGTCGCATTGGCAATCCGTTTTCCCATCTAGTCTGCATCTCAAGTCAGTCTTTTAAGCAATAAAAAGGGGGGCAATCCATTTTCCCATCCATCTTTTCATTAAGTCAAGTCTGTCGTCAATCGAACTACGTGGGGTGATCCCACAATAGTGGTTTAAAATTTTTGGCCAAACTGGACACTGAAATTATTATTTTTAACTAAATCTTCACATTCGGGCACCTATAGCAGCTAAACCATGAGGAATTTGAAGATGATGAAAACTAGAGTCTCATCACATTTTGTCTGTAGATTCTATAAATATTTTTTTTCAAAATTTTTGGAATAAGATTGCACTTATTTTTCCATCTCCCATGAAAACTAGTTTTTTTCATAAAACTACATTTTTAAAAAGTGACGCTCACCGTATACAACATAATTTTTTTTGTATGAAGGATAAAATTATAATTTTTTCAAATTTAGATTTGTAACTATGATATCTAGCACTTTCATTTGGTCTCATAGTTTTTTATTGAATATTTTTTCCTTAATAGTATTTCAAAGTCAAACCAACTACAATTCAGACATAGGCGGACTGTATAAAACATAACTTTTTTTGTATGTATCAAAATTCAATTTTATTTTTTAAATGGATCAAGGACATCAATACCAAGCACAAACATATATTTTAAATTTTTTTTTTGATAATGTTCTATTTTTCCACATGTGCAAAACATAGAGCTTGATTTTTGGTGAAAAACCTATGTTTAATAAAACTAAAAAAAAACATACATAATAAAACCAAAAAATATTAAAATTATATTCATGGGATAGCTCATTTTGAGGACTACCATAACCATTTGAAATAAATTTTAAATGAATTCATTTGATCCCCCAAAAGGTAAATCAAAAGTGATTTTTTATCAACATTTTGATAGGTGTAAAGGAGACTCATTTATAGGTATGGTTTAAAACTAGCAAGGTTCTATCCAAGGGGGTTTGATCTAAGGTGGTTTGATAAAACCCTCTTCAATTGGAATCCTTAAAATGGAACTTTTAAAGACTTAAATCTTTATATTTTCTAAAAATATGTGATTTCAGCAAAAATCAGTTCCTCTCAGAAATTGTAAACCAGCTTTGTGGGATCACCCTGTGGTCTCTACATGTATAACATAGGCAAGGCTCATCTACGGATCAGCTCCCGAGACCTCTAGGATAGGTCTTTAAGTTAGTTTGCTCATCACAAATCTTAAAAATCCAAAAACATTGAAAAATGTGAAAATACCAAAAATAGCCTCAAAATATCTAAAAAATCCAAAATGGTGCATCCATTTCATTTCACTTTCACCCGTGAACGTCTCACTCATAATAAAACAATCGTCACTTTCACCCTTTGGTGAGTCAGTCAGAAGCAAGTTTAGCAGGTCTGAAAGTGAACACCCTAATCGTCAAAGTCTCAAGTCTAGAGCAGTAAGCAAGCAAGTTGGTCAACTCGGAGTATCAATAGCTTATCACCCAATCAGTCCCACCAAAACCCTGATCACTACATGTCCTAGGATGAAGCTTTCCTGCAATGGACATAAGCATCAAGTAACCCTCACAGTAGTTAGTCTTGGCTAGCAGTATGAAGAACATTAGCTTGTTTATTTACTCTATTTTGGTCTTTGTTGACTTATCTTAGTTTGTGCTCATTCCAAGGACCTCTCGATGATGCCTAAACAAAATAGGTTTAGAGAGAAAGGAATGGGGCAATGATCATTATCTTTTATCTACTATGCTTGTGGGATACGCCTGTAAAATAACTTAGTTATGCATGTTTTGTTCAGTTTGTAGGGAGGATATTTTAAGTATCTTGTTGACCACATAGGAAAGCTTGCTTTTTTGTGTTTTGGTCCGAGATGTTTAGAATGTCTGAACTACATCCTGAATAAAGTATGAATGCTAAATGTGAACAGAAATACTCCTATCTGATTTTCAAA
Organism: Sequoiadendron giganteum; assembly: GCA_007115665.2. Classification (NCBI taxonomy): domain Eukaryota; kingdom Viridiplantae; phylum Streptophyta; class Pinopsida; order Cupressales; family Cupressaceae; genus Sequoiadendron; species Sequoiadendron giganteum. The sequence goes on along the minus strand of CM021101.1, from coordinate 94,884,008 downwards.
TCAAAAGTCCATCACACTAGGTACCACGCCATCCTGGTTCGTAATACCTTGATGCCTCGTACCTATGTGTGCTATCAAACATAACACAATTGCCCCTTTGAAAATCTTAATTCCTATATGAAAATGTAAAATCACCACCATCATCCTCACTAACTCATTAATTCTACATTTCTTCTACCTTCTTTCCACACTAACATGGTATTATAACAGTAATCAAAAACATCACTCATGCATACATCCTGCATCCACTAGATAGTTAACATCAGAAAAGCAAAGCATCATATCAATATCTTAAGTTATGAGGAATAATATAAATTTGTTATTTTAAGCATCTTAAGACATCATTACATCATACATTATCATCTGCAACCATTACCATTACCATTTGCATCCATTACCATCATTAATACGCATTACATCATTTAAAGCATGAAAAATACAAAAAGAAATGCATTTATTACGTACATTGCATCACATGAACCATAAGGATAGAAACATCTCATAACATCACATATTTTCATGTACATCATAAAAGGGTGAATCATCTCATATATATATCATCAAAAAATATCACTGTTATAATACAAAATCGGATCAGTTGTCCATCGGATACATAATACAATAAGGCCAAAATACTGCAGCCCCTATATCAAAAATGAAGCAAAACTGTAAATGATCAAAAGGCGGGCGGGCCCTGCCGGTTGCTACCCTCCCCATCCTGTCTCTCACCATGTGCCTCTACTGGATGCCTCCCTATCTGCTATGAGAAGTCTTACACCCTGCGGTCTAGTGGCACTACCTATTGATAATGATACCGATAGTACTCAGCCTCTCTGATAACCTCTCTGTAATCCCGAATATCAATTGATTGGGCCCAAGATGAGGACGCTACACTCTCTAACTGCCACCGCCGGCCTATCTCCTGATCCCTCTTGGATCATGCCTGGTCTCTCTCCATAGTCAGAACCTGTATCTACTGAATCAACACATCTTGATGATCGGGCTGTCCTACTGGCTGTCCTGCTGGCTGTCCTGCTAGCTGCCCTGCCGGCTGCCCTGCTGGCTACTGTTGAGGATCTACCCTCAGCTGATCATCTTGATCTCCTACTCAGATAGGTGTTTGATAATGAGGTGCCTCACCTCATCCTCTGCCTTGCCCCCTGCCACCTGCTCGACCCCTACATCTGTGCCATGGGACAACTGCGCCCGGAACTGTCAATCTGGGGGGAGGTCTCAACCATGCCCTGTAAGCTACTGTGACTCCTACATCTTCTGGCCCCTGGTCATATGGCCATGGTAGAGCCACCAAATCCCTAAACGAGGTCACCGCCTCAGCTGCCGGGATGGGTTGGCCCCATGTTGTCTCCCTGGTAGTACATGCGAAGATGGCCACATACTGGTCATCCGGCCTGTCCTGAACCTCCCCGAACTGGCGAGCAACCCTGTCTGGAAGGTACCTCTCAATCATAGTATGCTCTCGGCCTTGCATTAGCCTATCTTGTTGAGTGAAGAAGAGCTGTTGGACATCATCTCCCCATGGACCAATATCCATCCATGGTCTCCAGACAAACTCTCTCATCTCATCAAGAGCTCGCCGCCAATGCAAAATACCACTCACACCAGTAAAAGAAAAGTGCATCAATGCCCCACTGTATCGCCAATTGAGGGGATCATCTATCTCCAAAGGAACTGGTGTGATGTCTGGATGAAGTACTGGGATCCTCTCCCATCCCCACACATGCAACAAAGTGCCTCCTACCCCAATGGATCTACTATCTAAGTAGATAAACTCATGAAGGTCCCTATAAAGGGATGCCAGTAGTACCGGTCCCCAAGCAAAACACTCCCTTTGATGGACCATCTGATCCCATGCAAGTCCCCATCCTAGACTGAAATATCAGCCCCGTCGATCAGGTACCACAAGGCCTGAGATAATAGCAGCAATGATCAGTCGGTACGTGTGCACACAGTCACGATATAACTCTAGATCAAACTGACCATCGCAGAACTCAATAACATCCATCTGCATCACTCTGTAATAGGCCTCTCTGCTAGCATCTGGATCATAGATGACTCGGGTCCCGTGAATGGGCAATCGGAGGATGCGCCATACATCCTCAAGTGTAATGGTGGCCTCGCCAGTAGGAAGATGGAAGGAAGAGGTCTCACTATGCCATCGCTTTGCCAAAGTCGTAAGCATGCCTAGGTGAGCCCAAATAGGAGGGGTATACGTAATGTACCAAAGGCCAATGGCACCAAGGTGCTTCTGGACCAGCTCAAGCATAGCCCCTAATCTACTGAGTACTAACCATCGATGCTCCCATGAATAGAGTATGCAAGGCTCCTCCTGCACAGGGAAGGTTGTCGCGTCAGACAAAATTACGTTTAAAAGTCAAAATCTGCCTCAAACTGGCAAGTGCGGCATTGTTTGCGGGTGCGGCGTAGTTTGGAAAGTTCCAAATTGCACCGCTGTGGTGGAGTTTTCCATTTTACCAGTTACAAAGTGACCCGTGTGGTGCACTTTTCGTATGTGGTCTTGTTTAATGCAAACCCTAATTTTCTAACTAACCCGCGCAGTGAAGAATGGAAGGTGGCGGACTTTTGGCCAACTAAATGACAAATTGCAAACTACCCTGCACGATGCAGTTCGCATATGCGGTGCAATACAGGACCGCATGGTTGCGATAAGGGACTTTCCACGGTTCCATATGGAACCACGCAATTTGAACAAAGCCCTAACCCTAATTAATGCACGTAAAATGATAAAATTAAAGGACAGATAGGGGTACATACCACGGGTCCTGCGTTGACTGGCCGCTGATGTGTCCGAACCCTCTTCGTCACATGCCTGGGAAGCTGTCGTTGCGCCATTTCCTCTCAAACTCAGAGCTAAAAATTGAAATTTTATAAAGGCTAAGATTGCAAAATAAATTGAAAATGACCCCTTGTGGTTTATTTAAGCCTGAAAATCAGGGTTTTTTGACCTAATTTGACCTTCCAACTTGGGTTTTGGTCCCGTGAGCCCGTTTTCGTCCAACTGAGAGTCATTTTGCATCCCTTCTGGCATTTTAAGGCAGTTTTCTGGCATTCTAGGGCATTTCTGGCTTGTCGGGCACCTTGTCATCTTTTTCGCGAGACCATCCAAATATCCAAAAATTTTGTCCGATCTCTCGAGGGGGCAATATCCAGCAATATCCTTCCGCTGGGGCAGCAGTGGGGCATCTAAAAATTGATAAAATTTTGAACTTTGATTACAACAATTATTCTTTGAACCAATGCAACGGGCACTTTGCTTCAAAGAGGGGAAAAATGTAGACATGGAAAATGTACAAGTTCGTCTTGGCACACCTGATCCCGATTACTAACAACATTTCCTCCAGAATCACACTCTCAACATTTCATCACACTTTCTATCCTTTAATTCAATAAATCACTATTTATTGGATTAAGTCTATCACCTCCTTTGATTAAATTAATCAGTTTAATTTAATTAACCCTACATTGTTGTTTAATTAAATAAATCATTTTATTTGATTAAAATCTCTAAGTCTTCTCATTAAATTAAATAAATTAAACCTTATTTGATTTAATCTAACACATTCCTTCTTTATTAAATAAATCAAATCATTTATTTAATGAATCATTTCCTCTCAATTTTGGACTTAAATCAATTCATAAATCTAAGTCTAAATTGTCACATCACCTAATTCTTCATCAAGTTAATCAAATCCTTGGTTAAGTTAATCCTTCTCACTAAAATTCTCTAGAGAATGCAAGTTGCACAATAAATCAATTACTTTGATTTATTAATTCCTCTATTTTCCCTCACAAAGCATCAAAAAGGGAATATTCCTCTTTTGAATTCAAAAAAGTCCAAGTGGGCTTGGTGCTTCCAACAAGGCATTAAAAGCCTCTTACATGTCTTTGAACTTGAGCCAAGTGACATTAAATTCATTTCTTTTCCCTCTTCAACATGTCATTTCTCAAGTTTGAAATGCCACCTAATTGCATGTATTGGCATATTGGCCAAAACTTGCTCATTCCTCATCCAATCACATTTGGACAAGTGGCACAATGCCATTGAACTATCTTTTATCCCACATTGCTTGTTTTCACTCATTCTTCCAAGATTGAAATCTATAAATTGGAGACTCTTCTCCTCAATCTTCATCCACAACTCATATGCAAAGTTACTCTCTCCACATTCAGAGCTAATTTTGCCAATTTCATCCAATCATCCACCATATTTGAGATTTTGTAACAAGGTTATGCTCAAATCTCTTTGGAGATTTGACCATTTCCCTCATTCAATCAAACATTTGCAATTAGGAATTGGGAAAGGGCCAATTGCAACATATCATTGGCACCAATTCCCCCATGGAATCATCATGCTATTTGCTTAATTAGGATTTAAATAAGTTTTCATTTCTCATTGTGTTCTTCATTTCCTAATATAAGTTTTAGATAGATGGATTTCATGGGGAATCTCTCATGCTTGTTTCAATGTATTTGATCTAACATACTAATCATGTTTGTTGTTCATGTGCACTTGCAGGTTTAGGGGTTCACAAAACCATTAATTGCACATTAAATCCTTTGTTACCTATGGCCAGCAACTAGGAAGGGAGGCGTATGGCATGTTGTTGGATGAAGGTAATAAAGGGGGTGGTGCACAATTAATGCTCTTAACTAGACATTCAAGGGGGTGAGGTGTTCGATCACCATGCCTCCATCCAAACCACTGCCAACTCCCCTTCACACTACCTTCGAAGGTGGACCCAACTGATGATTGGTCATACCCAAAAATGGGACCATCAAATTGGAGCATGACACGTAGCAAATTTCAACCAAAAGGCTAAAATTAAATAAAAAACAAGAAGCAATTGAACATACTTGCTATCAAAAAGTAGAAATAAAATGTAAACTTATTTTTATATTAGAATATTGCAATTCCCAACATACACAAAAAAACTAACCGATAAGGATGGAGTTTTATGTTTCGTCCCTCCCAACTTGAAACGTTATCTTGCAGTCCCCAACATACACAACAAATTAGCCAAAAAATGGACTTGTAGGTTTGGTCCCTCCCAAACTCAATCAAATATTCCAAGAAAAGTATCTGGGGGCATGTTCTCATCTTGTGCCACTACATTTTGAGTTTTCATTACATGATTTGGATTTTTATTTAGAAATTGACTCCAACTTACATGCGACGGGGTGAGTGTTGAACAATTCATTCCAACAAAATTATTAGGGATACAATGTTCTTCCCGACTTGGTGTTTGATTTGAAGTTTGAGTGAAGCTACATTTGATGGGTTGAGACTCGAATGGATATTACCAACAACAAACTAAGGGATGTATATGGGTATGTGCAGGATCATCATGGAAAAAACAGGCCCTTAAGTGGCAATGAAAATTCAGAAAATCAGAGTTGGGCAACTTGACTTAAAAATTTGAATAAGTTATCTATATTATTTCAAAAATATGTAAGAATAGAATATGTGGAAAATTGAATTTTGTTTCTAAACTACTAGGTTAATTTTTGTAAAAAAGAAATCTATTTGGTGAAAATTTGAAATTTCAATGCAGTAGTACTAAAATTTCAGGGAAAAAATAAGAAGTAGGTGTCTGTTTGACCACCCTAACCATAATAAAATGATAAAAAAAATTTATAAGATTTTAGATATAAGTAGAGGACTCATGTCCGGATGTGATGCATATTTTTTTGTAATTGTTTTTCAAATAAATAATTAATTATGAATTTTTTATTACAAAATTTAAAAAATATAAAAACTCGTATGTCTGACCACCTTAACTTGGTCAAAAATTCATGAAATTC
>CM021101.1:94777260-94878067 GCA_007115665.2 Sequoiadendron giganteum | reverse complement strand
CTCTCCCTCTCCCTCTCGCTCTCCCTCTCTCTCTCCCTATACCTATCCCCCTCTCCCTCTCCCTCTCCCTCTATGTGTGTAAAAATCATATATCTGATTTAAATCAGATATCCAATTTATCAAACTTCGATGTGTAGAGCCAAATCTTACCGTTACAGAACATGTTTTACAAATTGGATATCAGATTTGTGGATCATAGAAAAAACCCCATGTGGGCCATTTTTGTGCATTCCAACGGACCCTACATTCTGTTTGCAACACTTTGTAGGTGACAAATGCGCGGTTTCAGATAGGAAGAGACAAAGATCAACTTTTTGGAGCATCTTGTACTCAAATTTGTCATAAGGAATGATTTTTTAGCATCTTTTATGAGGTATAATGGGGAGCATCAGTCGTCGGAAGAAAAAGCATAAGAGAAAGCTTACAAAAGAACAAATATCAAAATATAGACAAAGAGATAAAGAAGGTCATAGGAAGAAAAGACAAGGTATGTTAAATATTGGTAAACCTGAGCCCTAAGGTCTTTCAAATGAAGAGGAAATTGAATATGTTCAAGGTGAAAATGTAGAACATGATATTTAAATTGGGAATGAAAATCTTCAAATTGATATTGAAAATTTTCAAGGTGAAAATGTTGGAATTGAAGATGTTGAACATGGTATTGAAATTGGGAATGAAAATATTGAAATTGATAATGAAAATGTTGGAATTTAAGATGTTGAACATGATATTGAAATTGGGAATGAAATTATTCAAATTGATATTGAGAATGTTCAAGGTGAAAATGTTTGAAATGAAGATGTTGAACATAATATTGAAGCAAGTGTAAATTATGTTTCACCAGATTACACGAGAAATGAAGAACCTTGTGTGGAAGAAAGACATATTTCAAATTCAAGACCTTCAAGGACCCCTAAATGGTTAGTTGAAATTGATGATAACATTATAAACAATTTTGAAGGAATGAGGTCAACACGAACTGTTTGGTTGTGGGCTAGAATACTTTTCAACCAATATTTTAGCAATAAGACATTGACCGAGCAATGCCAAATTTTTGTACAATTGCTAAAAATACAAAAGATGAGATCTTTACTAGACAAATTGAAGATTCATGTGAACAAGAGGACCGGAAAAAATTCTATTATTGTCAAAAATCTTTTTAATTCTCTCAAGTCTATTGGAAAAAATAACAAGGGAAAAGATTCTAGAGCTGCTCAGAGAGTCATTACAACTGCCCTAGTAAGATATCAATTGAAAAAGGCTCGCTTTATGAGACAAACTTCTATTGATTTTGACTTAAATCATAAAACTGTGGATAAAACACTTGCAAGAAGAGAAATAATAGATGATCCTCTTCAAAATGATACATGGGCTTTTCCTGGGAGGCCTCCACGTGTTGATAAGAAGCTAACCGATAATGTAAAGCAGGAAATTCAACACTTTTGGCATGATAACTCTAGAGTATCACCCAATGCAAAGGATGTTTTAAAGTTAAGAATTGGCAGTCGAGACTGTACACCACATCCTAAACATTTCTTGGAATCAAGCCAAACAATGTTGTTCAACAAATTTATTCAAACACATCCAAATATGAAAATCTCGTAAAGAAATTTTGAAGGTTTGAAGCCATTTTATTGTGTGCCTCTTAAGATTTGTAATACTTGTTGTTGCAAATACCATGTGGAGTTTTCAATGTACCATGAACTATTATGCTATATCCATTCTACTTTGCATACTAATGAGATGTTGCAAGAGTGTGGTGCAATACATCTTCTGAAATCATCAAGGGACTTGCTAGATCTATTTTTATGTTCTAGGGATGATGGCTCCTTTTTCTATAGAAATGATTGTTTAAATGCGAAGTGCTCACAATGTGGTGGCTTGTCAAAGTTTGTTCAATTTTTTCATGAGGGTTCCAAACATGAATTTTGAAAGAATATTGTTGAGAAAAAGAGACATGAGATAGTGAAATATACTTTGCAGAGTGGAGGTGAAGGTTCTAGATGCGAGTTGGTTACAAAAGAATGCAGTGTTGCTGATTTTATTTCAGATTTTAAGGACAATATTTTCTACAAATATGCAAGGCATAGTCATAGGTCTCAATGGTTGGATCAACAATTCAAGATATGTAAGGACTCTTTTCTGATTGACACTATTATATCAGTTGTTGATTTTTCTGAAAACTACACATTGCAACCACAAAATGAGGTACAATCTCAGTATTACAATTCCATTTAGATTGCTATTTTTGTCCACATAACATTTAGGCATGCACCTGATAGTATAGAGGAGGATTGAAAGATAATCAGAGAGTATCATTTTTATATGAGTGATGATAGATCTCACTCGTCCGAGTATGTCCAACATTTTTTCAAGATTTTTTTTGAGTTCTTGCAGGAGCATGATATAGCACTGGGCTGACATCTCATTTGGTCAGATAATTGCATAGGTCAATTCAAAAATGCTCGTATGTTTTATTGGTTGAGTAGAATGCATGTAGAAAGGGGTGTACCTAATATTTGGAGTTTTTTTGAAGCTGGGCATGGGAAAGGGGAGCATGATGGAGCAGGTGCATGTGTAAAAAGAGCTCTATTTAAGGAGCAATTGAAGATTTTAGGAGCAAAATTCAGTGATGCACATTCTGTTGTTGATTGGTGTAGTTCAGTATTGTCACAAGGAGGGACACTTGATTCAATAGTGCACAGATTTTTTTGGTTGGTTGAGGAGGGTACAGTGGGAGGCAGATTGGATTGTCACACAATCAAAGATTCTTCAAAGATGCATTCATTTTGAAGCTCAGATGCAAGCACATGGTCCATTTGGACATGACAGTTGGCTTGTTTTTGTCAGAGTTGTATTCAATGCGAGTGGGATCAATGCAAGTCAAGTGAGTGGGTGGATACATGGGTTCCACAATATCTAATTCCTTTATCTCAAACTATATCCATGAAAAATTACACAATGAAAAGTTCAGTTGATTACGTTCAGCTTTCAGATCTAGTACATCCAGGACATGTTTTTGCAGTTGTTGCATTGCAAGGGAATGAAGAGAGATCAAAATATTGGTTGGCTCGATGTGTGCAGGTAAAGCACAAGCTAACACAATCGATGGAAGATGATGATGTGTTTGTGTATCCTATAGGTTCATTTGTGGTTTTAGGAACTTGGTTGTGAACATACATGATTAGAAAGAATGGTATACCTACATTTGAAGACTACAAGAAACACAAAACCATTCTCATGTATTCACACTTTGTTATAGCAACAAATGTTAAGTTGTTGAAGCATCATGCCAAACCAAAGACAAAACAACTATGGACACTTAGTAATGCTGATCATGAAACAATAATGGATACTCTTAAGCAAAGAGATGACCCTTCAGGCACACTTGAATAGCATATTCAAGAATGGAAGGTACAATGCTTAAGCATATTTTTTGTTGTGACAATATAGATTTATCATTTGACAAATTTTGCGATATTCCTGGCACGATTGATCATGGACCTACTGCAACAATAGCCAACTCTGATCCTTTCAAAGAGGTATACGAAAGATTACAATAATATAGATTGGTTATTCAAAGCATATTTTATAGTTTGCATTACCAATTCATCATCATTCAGGTTGTTTAGATTAATATAGGCTTGTTATTCTAAGCATCTTTCTTGTTGTGACAATATAGATTTATCATTTGACAAATTTTGCGATATTCTTGACATGATTGATCATAGACCTGCTGCAACAATAGCTAGCTCTGATCCTTTCAAAGAGGTATGTGATGGATTACAATGATATAGATTGGTTATTCAAAGCATCTTTTATAGTTTGCATTACCAATTCATCATCATTCAGGTTGTTTAGATTAATATAGATTTGTTAGTCTAAGCATTTTTTTTTGTTGTGACAATATAAATTTATCATTTGAAATTTTTTGTGATATTCCTGACACGATTGATCGTGGATCTACTGCAACAATAGGCAGCTCTGATCTTTTCGGAGAGGTATGTGAAAAATTGCAATAATATAGATTGGTTATTCTAAGCATATTTTCTATTGTATGTAGTTTAACTGCTACCTTGATGGTTTGTACAGGTTCTTGCCACTCCAAAATGCCAACATACTACTCTTGTGGAAACGAACCCCTGGATGCCTCAAATAGGCAAATTTTGAAATGTGAAACAATGTAAAAAGGTCATAACTATGTATAGGAATAATCTATATCCAGTGATGTTTTTTGAAAGACGGGTAAAATGTCTGGCATTGTATAAAGGGTATGTTTAAAATGTAAAAAGATTTGTGTACTTAATCGAGCTACAACTAAAGGTTTTCTTCCTGGTTCTTTCCTGTCGGTATGCTCCTTTGAACCAGATTTTGTAATCTATCCTATTTATATATAAAATATTACAGTGGCTTGCCACTTTTTTGAAAAACAAAAATGTAAAAATTTCATGTGAACTTGATTTCCCATGTAATTGATTCAAGTTGATTGGGTAAGAATTTTTTGATGCAAGAGCTAGGACTTGTAGAATCTTGATCCAACCTTAAATCTTTCTACCCCCACATTTCATTGACATTAACACTTTGGACTCTTAACGAAAATCGTCGGTCTAATGCAACTTGAAGTGATTCGGTGTATTTGGGTGAAATAGAGGACCATACCTAGCGTAAAAATACCCATCCATACATGTTGGAGCAGTGCATTTGGTTGTATGCATTCAAGAATGAAAGTTGCACCACTTTGCAACTTTACACCATTTGCATTTAGCAACTTTTCCCTCAACTGCAAACTCATCACCACAGGAAAATGTCTTTGAGTTAGCAAAAATCAAGAGAGGTTATTGTAGATGGTCCCAACACAATCCCATATCATCAGATGAAGATTCGTTAAGAATCATGGTTTCCAAGGAATATTTTGTAAAAGATTCCTGCCTTTTAGCACTTTAGACTCTTAAGGTAAATCGTCGGTCCAATGCAGCTTGGAGTGATTTAGCATATTTGGGTAAAAAAGAGAACCATACCTAGCGTAAATGTATCCATTTAGATGTGTTAAAATAGTTTTTTTGGTCGTACGAGTTCGAGTATGAAAGTTGCACCGCTTTGCAACTTTACACTGCTTACATTTGGCAACTTTTCTCTCAACTGAAAAACTCATCACCATAGAAAAATGCCTTCAAGATAGCAAAAACCCGGAGAGGTTATTATAGCTGGTCCCAACATGAACCAATATCATCAGACAAAGAGTCTGCCCGCATCACGGTTTCTGAAGAATAGTGCATCAAAGATTGCTTCCTTTTAGCACTTTGGACTCTTAAGGGAAATCCTCGGTCCAAAGCAGCTCAGAGTGATTTGGCGTATTTGGGTGAAAAAGAGGACCATACCTAGCGTAAAAGTACCTATCCGGACGTGTTGGAATAGTCTGTTTGGTTGTACGAGTTCAAGAATGAAAGTTGCACCACTTTGCAACTTTACACTATTTGCATCTGACAACTTTTCCCTCAACTAAAAACTCATCACCACGGGAAAATGCCTTTGAGATAGCAAAAACCAAGAGAGGTTATTGTAGATGGTCCCAAAAAAATCCCATATCATCAGATGAAGAGTTTGTAAGCATCACGGTTTTTGAGGAATAGTCTGTCAAAGATTGTTGTCTTTTAGCACTTTGGACTCTTAAGGGAAATCGTCGGTCCAATGCAGCTCAGAGTGATTTGGCGTATTTGGGTGGAAAAGAGGACCATACCTAGCGTAAATGTACCCATCCAAATGTTTTAGAATAGTCTATTTGGTCGTATGAGTTCGAGTATGAAAGTTGCACCACTTTGCAAGTTTACACTGCTTGCATTTGGCAACTTTTCCCTCAACTGAAAACTCATCACCACGGGAAAACGCCTTCGAGATAGAAAAAATGGAGAGAGGTTATTGTAGATGGTCCCAACAAAATCCCATATCATGAGATGAAGAGTCTATAAGTATCACGGTTTCTGATGAATAGTCCGTCAAAGATTGCTGTCTTTTAGCACATTGGACTCTTAAGGGTAATTGTCGGTCCAATGCAGCTCAGAGTGATTCAGCATATTTGAGTGCAAAAAAGGACCATACCTAGCGTAAATGTACCCATCCGGATGTGTTGGAACAATCCATTTGGTCGTATGAGTTTGAGTATGAAAGTTGCACCACTTTGCAACTTTACACTGCTTGCATCTGGCAACTTTTCCCTCAAATGAAAACTCATCACCACGGGAAAACTCCTTCGAGATAGAAAAAACTGAAAGAGGTTATTGTATATGGTCCCAACACAATCCCATATCATCAGACGAAGAGTCTTCTTGAATCACGGATTCTGAGGAATATTCTGTCAAACTTTACTGCCTTTTAGCACTTTGGAGTCTTAAGGGAAATCGTCGATCCAATGCAGTTCAGAGTGATTCAGCTTATTTGGGTGCAAAAAAGGACCACACCTAATGTAAACGTACCCATCTAGACATGTTGGAACAATCTATTTGGTCGTACGAATTCGATAATGAAAGTTGCACCACTTTGCAACTTTACACTGTTTGCATCTGACAACTTTTCCTTTAACTGAAAACTCATCACCATGGGAAAACATCTTCGAGATAGAAAAAATTGAAAGAGGTTATTGTAGATGGTCCCAACATGATCCCATATCATCAAACGAAGATTTTTTAAGCATCACAATTTCTGAGGAATAGTCTATCAAAGATTGCTACCTTTGAGCACTTTGGACTCTTAAGGGAAATCGTCAGTCCAATGCAACTCGAAGTGATTCAACATATTTGGGTGCAAAATAGGACCACACCTAGCATAAATGTACCCATCCAAATGTGTTGGAACAATCTATTTGGTCGTATGAGTTCGAGTCTGAAAGTTGCACCACATTGCAACTTTACACTGCTTGCATTTGGCAACTTTTCCCTCAACTGATAACTCATCACCATGGGAAAACACTTTCGAGATAGAAAAAATAGAGGGATTTTATTGTATATGGTCCCAACACAATCCCATATCATCAGACGAAGAGTCTGTAAGGGTCACGGTTTCTGAGGAATAGTCCGTCAAAGATTGTTGCCTTTTAGCACTTTGGACTCTTAAGGGAAATCGTCGGTCCAATGCAGCTCGAAGTGATTTGACATATTTGGGTACAAAAGTGGACCATACCTAGCGTAAAAATACCCATCCAAATGTGTTGGAATAGTCCATTTGGTCGTATGAGTTTGAGTATGAAAGTTGCACCACTTTGCAACTTTACACTGCTTGCATTTGGCAAGTTTTCCCTCAACTAAAAACTCATCACCACGGGAAAACGCCGTCGAGATAGAAAAAACCGAGAGAGGTTATTGTAGATCATCCCAAAATGATCCGATATCATTAGATGAAGAGTCTGTATGAATCACGGTTTCTGACGAATAGTCTGTCAAAGATTGCTGTGTTTTAGCACTTTGGACTCTTAAGGGAAATTGTCGATCCAATGCAATTCATAGTGATTCAGTGTATTTGGGTGCAAAAGAGGACCATACCTAGCATAAAAATGAGAGAGGTTATTATAGATGGTCCCAACACGATCCCATATTATCAGATGAAGAGTCTCTAAGAATCACGGTTTCTGAGGAATATTCCATCAAATATTCCTTCTTTTTAGCACTTTAAACTGTCAAGGGAAATCGTCGATCCAATGCAGCTCAGAGTGATTCAGCATATTTGGGTGAAAAAGAGAACCATACCTAATGTAAATGTATCCATCTAGACGTGTTGGAATGGTCCATTTGGTCATACGAGTTCGAGTATGAAAGTTGCACTGCTTTGCAACTTTACACTGCTTACATTTGGCAACTTTTCCCTCAACTGAAAAACTCATCACCATGGGAAAATACCTTTGAGATAGCAAAAATTGAGATAGGTTATTATAGCTGGTCCCAACATAAACCCATATCATGAGACGAAGATTATGCCCGCATCACGGTTTCCGAGGAATAGTGCGTCAAAGATTGCTTCCTTTTAGCACTTTGGACTCTTAAGGGAAATCGTCGGACCAATGCAGCTCAGAGTGATTCGGGGTATTTGGGTGCAAAAGAGGACCATACCTAGCATAAAAGTACCCATCCAGATGTTTTGGAATAGTCCATTTTGTCGTACGAGTTCAAGAATGAAAGTTGTACCACTTCGCAACTTTACACTATTTGCATCTGGCAACTTTTCCCTCAACTAAAAACTAATCACCATGGGAAAATTCCTTCGAGATAGTGAAACCTGAGAGAGGTTATTGTAGATGGTCCCCCCACAATCCCATATCATCAGACCAAGAGTTTGTAAGCATCACGGTTTCTAAGGAATAGTCCGTCAAAGATTGTTGTCTTTTAGCACTTTGGACTCTTAATGGAAATCGTCGGTCCAATGCAGCTTGTAGTGATTCGGCATATTTGGGTACAAAAGAATACCATACTTAGCGTAAACGTACACATCTAAAAATTTTGGAATAGTTCGTTTGGTCGCATGAGTTCGAGTATGAAAGGTGCACCACTTTGCAACTTTACACTGCTTGCATTTGGCAACTTTTCCTTCAACTAAAAACTCATCACCATGGGAAAATACCTTTGAGATAGAAAAAATGGAGAGAGGTTATTGTAGATGGTCCCAACAAAATCCCATATCATCAGACGAAGAGTCTGTAAGTATCATGGTTTTCGAGGAATAGTTCGTCAAAGATTGTTGCCTATTACCACTTTGGACTCTTAAAGGAAATTGTCGGTCCAATGCAGTTCAGAGTGATTCGGCATATTTGGGTGCAAAATAGGACCATACCTAGCATAAACATACTCATCCAGACGTGTTGGAATAGCCTATTTGGTCATACGTGTTTGAGTATGAAAGTTGCACCACTTTGCAACTTTACACTGCTTGCATCTGACAACCTTCCCCTAAAATGAAAACACATCACCACAGGAAAACGCCTTCGAGATAGAAAAAACCAAGAAAGGTTATTGTATATGGTCCCAAAAAAATCCCATATCATCAGACGAAGAGTCTGCCTGAATCATGATTTCCGAGAAATAGTTCGTCAAAGATTGCTGCCTTTTAGCACTTTGGACTCTTAAGGGAAATCGTCGATCCAATGTAGCTCAGAGTGATTCAGTGTATTTGGGTGCAAAAGAGGACCATACCTAGCATAAACGTACCCATCCAGATGTGTCGGAACAATCTATTTGGTCGTACAAGTTCAAGAATGAAAGTTGCACCACTTTGCAACTTTACACCGTTTGCATCTAGCAACTTTTCCCTCAATTGAATACTCATCACCATGGGAAAATGCCTTCAAGATAGAAAAAACTGAGAGAGGTTATTGTAGATGGTCCCAACACAATCCCATATCATCAAATGAAGAGTCTATAAGCATCACAGTTTCCAAGGAATAGTCTGTCAAATATTGTTGTCTTTTAGCACTTTGGACTCTTAAGGGAAATCGTCAGTCCAATAGAGCTCGGAGTTATTCGGCGTATTTGGGTGCAAAAGAGGACCATACCTAGCATAAACGTACCCATCCAAATGTGTTGGAACAGTTTGTTTTGTCGTACAAGTTTGAGTATTAAAGTTGCACCACTTTGTAACTTTACATTGCTTGCATTTGGCAACTTTTCCCTCAACTGAAAACTCATCACCACGAGATAACACCTACGAGATAGAAAAAACTGAGAGATTTTATTGTAAATGGTCCCAATACAATCCCATATCTTCAGACGAAGAGTTTGTAAGCATCACGGTTTCTGAGAAATAGTCTATCAAAGATTGTTGCCTTTTAGCACTTTGGACTCTTAAGGGAAATCGTCGGTCCAATGCAGCTCGGAGTGATTCGGCGTATTTGGGTGCAAAAGAGGACCATACCTAGCATAAAAATACCCATCCAAACATGTTGGAACAGTCTATTTGGTCGTATGAGTTCGAGTAGGAAATTTGCACCACTTTGCAACTTTACACTGCTTACATTTGGTAATTTTTCCCTCAATTGAAAACTCATCACCACGGGAAAACGCCTTCAAGATAGAAAAAACCGAGAGAGGTTATTGTAGATAATCCCAACACGATCCCATATCATCAGATGAAGAGTTTGTATGAATCACGGTTTCCAAGGAATAGTCCATCAATTATTGTTGCCTTTTAGCATTATGGACTCTTAAGGGAAATCGTCGGTCCAATGCAGCTCGAAGTGATTTAGCGTATTTGGGTGCAAAAAAGGACCATACCTAGCATAAAAATACCCATCCAAATGTGTTGGAATAGTCCATTTGGTTGTACGAGTTTGAGTATGAAAGTTGCACCACTTTGCAACTTTACACAGCTTGTATTTGGCAACTTTTCCCTCAACTAAAAACTCATCACTACGGGAAAACGCCTTCGACATAGAAAAAATTGAGAGAGGTTATTGTAGATCATCCCAACATGATCCCATATCATTAGATGAAGAGTCTTTATGAATCACGATTTTCGAGGAATAGTCTGTCAAAGATTGTTGCCTTTTAGCACTTTGGACTCTTAAGGGAAATTGTCGGTCCAATGCAATTCAGAGTGATTCGGCGTATTTCGGTGCAAAAGAGGACCATACCTAGCGTAAACATACCCATCTAGACATGTTGGAACAGTTCATTTGGTCGTATGAGTTTGAGTATGAAAGTTGCACCACTTTGCAATTTTACACTGCTTGCATCTGACAACTTTTCTCTCAACTGAAAACTCATCACCATGGGAAAATGCCTTCGAGATAGGAAAAACCAAGAGAGGTTATTGTAGATGGTCCCAACACTATCCCATATCATTAGACGAAGAGTTTTCTTGCATCATGATTTCTAAGGAATAGTCTGTCAAAGATTGTTGCCTTTTAGCACATTGGACTCTTAAGGGAAATCGCAGATCCAATGCAACTGAGAGTGATTCGACATATTTGTGTGCAAAAGAGGACCATACCTTATGTAAAATTACCCATCTGGATGTGTTGGAACAATCTATCTTGTCGTACAAGTTCGAGAATGAAAGTTGCACTACTTTGCAACTTTACAGTGTTTGCATCTGACAACTTTTCCCTCAATTGATAACTCATCACCACGGGAAAATGCCTTTGAGATAGCAAAAACTGAGAGAGGTTTATGTAGGTGGTCCCAACATGATCTGATATTATCAAACAAACAGTCTGTAAGAATCACGGTTTCTGAGGAATAGTCCATCAAAGATTGCTCCCTTCTAGCACTTTGGACTCTTAAGGGAAATTGTCGATCCAATGCAACTCAGAGTGATTCAACGTATTTGGGCGCAAAAGAGGACCATATCTAGTGTAAAAATACCCATTCAAACATGTTGGAATAGTCTATTTGGTCGTATGAGTTTGAGTATGAAAGTTGCACCACTTTGCAACTTTACACTGCTTGCATTTGGCAACTTTTGCCTCAACTAAAAACTCATCACCATGGGAAAACACCTTCAAGATAGAAAAAACCAAGAGAGATTATTGTATATGGTCCCAACACAATCCCATATCATCAAACGAAGAGTCTGTAAGCATCACGGTTTCCGAAGAATAGTCCCTCAAAGATTGTTTCCTTTTAGCACTTTGGACTCTTAAGGGAAATCGTCGGTCCAATGCAACTCGGAGTGATTCGGCCTATTTGGATGCAAAAGAGGACCATACCTAGCATAAATGTACCCATCCAAACATGTTGGAACAGTCTATTTGATCGTACGAGTTTGAGTATGAAAGTTGCACCACTTTGCAACTTTACACTGCTTGCATTTGGCAACTTTTCCCTCAACTGAAAACCCATCACCATGGGAAAACGCCTTCGAGATAGAAAAAATCGAGAGAGGTTATTGTAGATCATCCCAACATGATCCCATATCATTAGATAAAGAGTCTACTCGCATCACGGTTTCAGAGGAATACTCCATCAAAGATTGCTGCCTTTTAGCACTTTGGACTTTTAACAAAAATCGTCGATCCAATGCAGCTTAGAGTGATTCGACGTATTTGGGTGCAAAAGAGGACCATACATAGCATAAATGTACCCATTCAGACATGTTGAAACAGTCTGTTTGGTCGTACGAGTTTGAGAATGAAAGTTGCACCACTTTGCAACTTTACACCTCTGTAGAGATTTAGGGATGTCCTCTTCAGATCACTCCATTTTGAATAGGTTTGCGGAGCTACCAATGTTAAATCGAAGTTGACTGACTTCGAGAAAAGCTGATTCCTTGAATTTAGGACTGCCAAGATGAAGGAAGATCATTAAGAGCCAACATGGTCAAATCTTTGTCATCAACAATATGACCAATGGTAGAGAGTTCATCTCTCAATTCATAAATCTTCATGAAGTAGGTGATGAAAAATTCTCCTTCTTCCCTCTTAACATGATGAAGTTGTTGCTTCAAGGCTAGAGAATGACTTGCATTGTTGATCTCATACATCTCCTCCAAAGTCTTAAGCATTTATCTCGCCATCTTCAACTTAGAGATGATAGGAACAATATGGTCCTTCACGGAATCAACTAACATCTTCTTCCCCTTGATATATTTCTTCCTCCATTGAACTTTCTCTTCCTCATCCGTAGGTTCAGAAAATTTGCTCTCCACACTCAACCAATTCGTTTTCCTCCAAAGTGAGCATAATTCTAAATCTCCATGTAGTGAAGTTTGATGCTCCTTCGAGTCTATCCTCAATTTTAAGACCATTCACCATCTTGTCTAAGATAGAGATAGACTAAAAAAAAAGAGAATAGAGGTATCACTGCAATAACTTGTCCCAACACGATCTTTTTCAAACCCGCTCTGATACCATGTTAGTGTTTTAATGATCAGATAATACAACTGAAAGCACTCAAAAAATGCAACACATAAGACAATAAACACAACAAGAAATCTTCTTACAACTCAGGCCCAACTCATGGCTGAATTTGATACAATGAATAATAGCACCTCTCCTAAATGCAAAGATACAATCGAATATGCTTCTCCTTGAAATCGGCCTGCTGCTCAAGTGCAAACTTTTGCTTGGAATGTGAATTATGCTGAATGAACTTGATTGAGTAAATGAACAAACACCACCTTATATTTATACAAAATAAGGTGACTCTTCAATGAGGTCAGCCTCTCTTGAAAATAATAAATTACAAAATAATATCAAGGAAGGTTGGCCTCATCCATTTAAATAAAATGAGTATAAATTAAATATCCATAGGATATCATTTAATTTATTACAACTTAATGTGATCGCTATCATGTATGAAAAATGTGGTAGCATAGACAAGGCAGTGGACTATTTGAAAAAAAACTTCAAGGAAATGTGGTCTCATAGAATTCAATGACAAACAAATGCAATTGGCAACTGCTCATAGTTTTTAGTTATGCAATGTGAAGTAATGATTTGAGTTTGAAAGATGTGTAATGCAATGTAATCAGTGATATAAATATAAACTACATAATATAACGATTATTTTTTATGTTATTGTACATTGATATTTAACCATTACTCAAGATAAAATTTTCAAAGAGTTTAATCATGCACATGAGGAACAAATTAAATTTTGATTTTCAACTTCTATATATCAAATTATCCAATAATCAAGTGTATGTCCATATACAAAAATGGCATTGACGCTAATTCAAACAAAGTTTTACAAAATGTGGCATATGCCATCTCAATATGTATTCAAAATTTACATGCCAAAATGTCTATCTCATCCTAAACTACTGATGGATCATCAAAATGGAGCCTCTTTGAAGCACTCGTTGGCTCTGAAGGTAGTTGCACAAGAAAAAATCAAACCACAATTGAGATTAGTTATACTATATAATTTAAAATCGAATAATTAACATCAAAATCAATATACATTGAATTTTTATTGAGCTCTATTGAAATCTTGATTACCTGAAATATACGTCTCTTCAAAGGGTCAGGCATCCTAGAATATACCAAACCAACATTTGAAATGCCAATCTATATATGTGAACAAAAACATAAAATTGATCCAAGTTAGCATATGATTATTGGTAATAGGAACATATTTACCAAACACAAAATAAAATAAACACATACCTCTTTAGGTTGACCTTTTTCTTTATCTCCATCAGGTGTTTCGACAGCTCCTCCTTGAGGTGTTTCAACACCTACTCTTTGAGCTGTTCTAATACCTACTCCTCTAAGCGGTGTGTCCTTTGTCAACAAATCTGTATAGCTCATAATTGTCTATACATAAAATTTACAAGTACATATGAAACTACCAATCTATGTCAATGTATTTATAATCAATATAAGATCTTTAAAATCTTAATTCAATCCAATTTGAGTTCAATTACCTTCCCCTTATCTAACTTTGCGCCTCCATAGTCTGGACGAGGCTGCACCTCACTCGCACTAGGTATTTGCTACAAGAGGAAAATAAGATAAGCATATAAGTAACTATATAATTTCATTAATGACAATTCAAATGACAATCAATTATATAATATAAAATGTAAACAAGTGAGTGCAAAAATATATATTGTGTGTGTGTCCAAGACAAATGAAATGGCCCTAAGGGTGCTATCAATCACCCGTGTGAGCTCCTCCTTAGAGATCAATTGTTAAATAGACCATGTAAATAAATATTAGTACTTGATACTATCTCTTATTAATATTCATTTTTAAAAAAATGCAAATTATAAAATTACAACTTAAATCTTACCTATGTCAATATTCTAGCATCAACCCCTCTCTTATAGGAGAGGACTTTGTAGGGTGTGCTCCACTCCCCTGCGACTAATCTATAATGTCCAAATCATGGAGGTCATAATCAAAAGTGTCTAGGGGATGCTCAGTGGGCTGTACAAGAGGACCCAAGCATATCTAGTGGCACATAGTGCAAGTATGTGGCACACAAATATGTGGACCTAAGGAGGATGATGCACCAGCACTCGAGCCTTCGGCAACATCAATAGAATGTGGCTGAGCTATTATAGAAGCATGCAAAACCAAATGACCACTCAAAGAGTGAATAGCTTGAATAGTCTGTGTGGTTGCATCCTGGATAATCTATGGATGATGTATTGGAGGTGGCAAAGGAAGGGGAGGAAGGGGAACATTTGGGCATGGGACTACCTTAATTGCCCCTGGTCTATCCTGCGGCATACCTCCATCGATGCCCTGGAAGGGTTTAATGTCAAAGTAATTGACATGATGCCCTAACACAAACTCAACATATAATAATTTTTTAATAAAGTAAAATGGTATATCGGAATTATTGTTCAGTGGTTTACCAAAAACCATACACCAACGATCCCAAAAGCTAGCTACAATGTCCCTATGAATGCACCATTTTATAGAAAGTTTTGTTTTATTCACATTCACTAGAAAACTGGTGCGGGGGTCAATGAATAAAGAGGCTATTTGGGCTTTGGTTATTTGGAGATCTTTCACATCATCGTAAGACAATCCACATCCATAATATTCCCTCATGTCTTCTCGCCACGAATGAAAGGAATTATGTTGGGTGGAGAGGGTTTCTATATTTTTTATTATTTCCTTCAATGTGTTTGTCATATCTCTCAGTCGAGGGATTGTCTTATAAACTTCACAAATGCCCCTCAATTGCCCCAATTTTTCACCAATTAAGTCTTCAATTGGTGGCTGCGGAGGTGGTGGAGCATTTGGCTACGGAGGTGGTGGAATTTCATTCTCAACCATAATACATGATTAAAGTTCAAAAATAATTAATCTAATTGAAATTACACAATATAAATGAAATTATTGTAAAAAAACCCTAGTTTTTAATAAAAATCCCCAAAAAACCCTATTTTTTGATTAAAATACATCAACAACACTAGTTTTTAATCAAAATCCATTTAGATACATTAATTTTTAATAAAAATTCAATGTAAACTCTAGTTTTTGATAAAAATCAATAGAAAACCCTATTTTTGATAAAAATCAATAGAAAACCCTATTTTTAATAAAAATTTCATAAAAAATACTTCAAATTAAGAGAATCTACTTGAAAAATTGATTACAACATTTAAAAAAGCAAATACTCACCTTTGAAATCGGATATTTGATAGAAGCGGATATCGGATTTTCGCTTTTCCTTGTGCGCCCGCGTGCAAACAGTGAAAAATGAAGCTATAAGAGTCAGCTAGATTTTATCTAATATTTCCACAAGTCGGATATCCGATCCATATCGGATATCCGATTTGGATCGGATATTCGATTTCTAGAAACTAGCTTTGGGCTTTGGTTCGGCTAAATGTACTGACATCGGAACCTAGAAAAGTCAACTTGGCATTTCCGCACTTTTGAGTCGATCCAAAACATGATTTTTTTCTTGTTGCCACTTTTTGGCCCATCATGATGCTGCACATACCCATATGTTTAGTAATTCTTGAAACAATGCATGAATCATTGAATCTTTGATAACAGGTTCGCAAGACTACTTAATTGTATTTCTTGTTGCAATGCCCTATGGACCACCTCAATCTCTCTTTCCTTTCTACCTTGTTCCTTTTGAACCCTCTCTTGGTCCCTCTTTAGCTCTCTTTTCTTCTTTTGTAACTATTTGAGCTGCTCTCTTTTCTTACACTGAATTTTCTTGGAAACTTTCCTTTTCTCCTTCAACTCCAACACCACAATTTGTGCTGCCTTTCTCTCCTCAATCTATTGCTTCTTTTTGCATTTGATGTCTTTCAATTCTTTTTTCCTTTCCTCCTGTTGCATTAGGAGAGTCCTGTAATCACTAGTTGTTAATAGTTGAGATTGTCAGCTTAGCTAAATACCATTATCAACAAAACTCTTCATTCATTCGTCGACAGTGTGAATGGGCAGCTTAAAAATAAAATTGATTGTCGAAATTGATTAGGATTTTATTGTTTTAGTCACTTGCACTATTCAATGTTCTCCTTGGCTTCCTTGCCAATACTTTGTGTTTCTTGGCTGAAATCTGCATAGTAATGTACTATTTCAAGTAAGGAAAATGTGGCGGGTGGAGATGGGAATGGAAAATTTCTCTTGTTATTCTTCACAAAGTAAGTCAATACCTAGATTCATAGCTCCATTTGCCAACCAAGACGGTTAGGGGACGAGGGAAGAATTAGACCGTCATTAAATCCCCCAGGCTAGTTGTTCACCATGTAATGAGATTTTTGATCTACAATTGAATAAGTAGGACTATTGTGTCCTGTATCTTCTACACCTTGCGACACTTGACATTTCATTGTGCACTCCAATTTTTTTGTGACTTCACCATTGAAATAGAAACACTTGAAAGACGAAGGATGTTCTGCACTATAGAAGCATCCTCATCTACATTGAATTGATGTGTCGCTTGGACACATGTCATCCACTAGGGAATTGGTATTGAGGGGCCATATCCCATCCTTCTAAAATGTGTTGCAATGTTGGAGACTGTCAATGATCTTTGCAGTGACTTGCTTTCGAACTCTGCCAATTTCACCCATCTAATTTTAATGTTTGGGTACCTAGTCAGCCATGTAACTCATTCAGATTTGAAGTATGTTTTGAAATGTGAGAACACACTCACATTTTGTGGGTGTAGCTTGTGTGACGTGTGTGTAGATAATGTAAGCAAATAAATTCCTAGCATCTTTGCCTCCTGGATTGTTGTCATTGCAACATGGCTACCATAGCTGTCAAAAATGAAAAGGTGCTTGTTAGTGGGTGGCAGGCCTCCTAGAATTATTGGTATCTGCACTTTTGCTCATTGTTTCTTTTTGTTAAGAATTTAAAACATAGTTGCAAGTACAAATAGAAGAAAAAATCAGAATTTCCTCCCTATGTGTTTTAAAATTATTAAAAAAAGAATACAAAGAAAATTGAACAAAAAAATAGTGAATTTTAAACATACTTCAAATGTAGTAGATTCGATGCCCTATTGTCTTCTTTCTATTGTTGTTCTTCCTTTTCCATTGTTTCTCCTCTTGCTGCTCTTCTTCACAAGTTGGAAAATGTTAAAATAAGTTTATTTCTTGTTTTTAGTTGTTTTAGGTACAATTTAAAGGGGTGTGGGTGTCCTATTGGACCCACCCATCCCTTTTTTAACCAAAATGTTTTTTTGTTAAATACACTAAAAAAAGGTGGAGAGGGAGGGCATTTCTTAGCCATCCCTATATCCCCAAAACATCATAATGATGAAGGGTACTTCCCTCAAATAAAATCACACACAATAAACAACTTCAAAAGAACACATGATATAGAAATATATAACTTTTCTTATTATCTAGAAAATAATAGCACCAAATCTAAAAATTATGTTCAATAAAGGTTAATGCCTCTTGCTAGAATAATATGGGTTGTGTTACATTCAAGAAACTAGACATGCAAGTCTATCCATAGTGATAGCACCTACAAATATTGCTAGAAAATCCAACTCTTCAACTTGCAACTTCACCCCGATTTCACCAAGTCCTATATGTGCTTTTGTTCTCAACTTTGATGGATTAATCAATCCTCCCATCTCCAAAAATTGTAACTCTCAAAATTCTCTTGGAATATGCCAAAAATAGGCCTTCCATGACTTTCGGGCCTTTTAGCATAATTTGAATTTGTAAATCCCCTTTAGCAAAAATAGGTCAACTTTCATAAGCCATAACTTTTGATCCAAGCAACCAATTGAGCTCATTTTTTTAAACTGAATACCTTGGGGCGCTCTCTAATATATTCATTTAGGATCGAGAATTGACCAGTTTTATCTACCCAAATCAATCATTTAAGGGTCCAAAATTCAAGTTGTATATTTTTTTTTAGGATTTTTGAACCTTGAAACTTTATCTATAAATGATGTTCGGTTAATATTTTAACCATAGAAGTAAAAATCCTAAAAAATTCCCGATTTTTAAAAAATCCTCAGGCTTGCCGATTTTTTCCCCAATTTTTTTAGGATTTTTTGTAGACCGTTGACTAGGAAAAAATCATTGAAAATACTGATTTTTTCGCATTAAAATCGTGAAAAAATCACCATAAATTACACTAACAACTCTTGTGTTAAAAACTCTAAATTTGGTGTGTTTTCTGCTATAAATCAGGGTCACGATAAGTTAAGGGTGACCATTGTTGACTCTATAGTCTGCCCTACATAAACGTGTGAATAAATTCCTTTCTTCTTTTAACTTTAAGTTTTTCGTCTTGTCAATATGCCCTAAAATAAAGTAAATCACAGTAAAAAAAAGCAAGGGATTCTTCATTAATCAAAATAAGGAATTCCAACCATTTTCACTAGACGTGCCTATGTAAGGTGATGTTATAAATAGTTATAGAATTTACCACCTCTATGCCAAGAAAACTTTAGAAACTAAATTTGATGACCAAGTTAGTCAAAAATTTACATATGAAACCTACAAAAAGAATGAGCAGTCTACACCAAATCAGTCCAAATTGTAAATTACTTTATTGTATCATTTTAAGTTCATTGTCTATTTAGATGTTGGGTGATAGGTTTGACTCTATTGCCCTCAAATAAAACATTGATGAAAAATTTTCCAGAGATTTTGAAGTCCTCATATGGCCCAATTTTGTCCCAAGGTCCACAAAAAAAAAAACAATTGTGGTACCTATACAAAAATCAATGATCATACTACTTTGTCTCTCTTTTTTTCATAGATTAATCATCATTTAAATGGTAAGTCAAATTAGTTATAATCTTCCCCCTATCAGGGTAAAAGGTTGTCATGTTTTGGTCTAGTTTTTTAGCTAACTCTTGCAAAATGTCCAAGGTTGTACTATTCCAAAATGAAAAATGACGAGGTCCTCATTGATGATGACTGCAGCAATGAAATAAAAGTATGTAAATGTATAATACTAAATCTATAACCTACATAGCCTATAGGCACTTTAATTTACATATAATATATTAAAAATAATTTCACTTCATGTTCAAAACTTATAAAATAGCTCTTGGAAGATTTCAATCCTGCACCCATTTTTATTCCAAGCATGTAGATCATGTCTGTAATTCAAAGACATCATTTTGCAAGCTTGAAATTAGTGATAGTGCATTACCCTAAATTGAGACTCAGTTCTCTGATTGCAAGCTTGCATAGCTTTAAAGAGTATCTGCCTAAGATTTTAACCATTCTCTTGGACTGGTAATGCACTGTCTTTGATTTTAAGCTTGCACATCTTTAAAGAGTATCTGCCTAAGATTTTAACCATTCTCTTGGACTGGTAATGCACTGTCTCTGATTTCAAGCTTCAACAACTTTAAAGAGTGTCTGCCTAATATTTTAACCCTTAGCCAATCCTTTATTTTATCACACTTTTTCATCCTCCACTTTATTTCATTCATGTCATTGCCTTCTCAATGCTTTTGGTCTCTTGTATAATTTATGACTCCTTCATACACTAGCCTTTTCCACTTTTTTCAGTTGTCATTTCTGCAAAGATTTTACATTACAACTGATTCCATATCTCACATATACACTACTCTATTGTATGAGGTGCTCCAAACAATCTTTAATTCACAACCTGAGCAAGAAACGAATGCCTTTAATCTCAACAAACATAAACTTGATAAACAACATGCAAGCTTTCTACAATTTATGGGTTAAAATCTCTATTTTATTTTCTCTCTATATCCCTATGCTATGGAAATGACCTTAAATTTTAAAAAAGAGTAGAATTTGTCTCTTTTTCTACTATTTTTTACATTTTTTTCAAATCCAGGTTTTTCCTGATTTTTTCAAAAAATCTTGATCTTTTGGTTTGCCAATTTTTTCCCCAAATGATTTTTGCTGCTACGATTTTAACCATAGACTATTTTCACAATTTCAAAGTTCTAATGCCAACTTATAAAAAGTATGAAACTTTCTATTTTTAGCCCTCATTGAAAATTTATTCACCAAACCAAACTAAAATTAAAATAAACAATTGTTTTGGGTGATACAATATTTCTCTTACAACCTGGATGCTCCTACATTATATAGGGATAGGGGAATTTAGGGAAGGGGATGCATCCTCAGAGAGCTTGGTATAATGCGATTGCTAGAACAAGTAAAATTTGATAGGTTGGAGAAATTAATTTAGGTTGCAACTTTTAAGCTTGAGTAAGGTATGGATAAATTATAAATAGTTGAGTGGTTTGACATGTAAAATATTATTAAAATGATGTTATGTTTTATGTTTTTAGCTTTAGGTAATAATTAAACTATGTTTATCATTTAAATCTTTTTATTATATTGACTTTTGTACATTACATTGGGTTGGTTTTATGTGACTATAAAAGCATGTGGCATTTGATGGGTTAGATAAATTTTATTTGTCTTGCAACTTGCAAACTTGGATGAGGCATGCAAAAATTGTGAACAGTTTTTTTTTTTTTAATTCAAGGGGTAAACGCTTTTGACATGGAGCTATCAACCAATGAAATAAAAAACTGGCGATGTCATCCCCAATACAGCCATTCAACAATACCAACCCAACGGGGTTTGAACCTTGGTGGCAAGAACAACAACACCACCTTTAAACCATCACACCATGCCAATATTGACCAAAAATTGTGAACATTTGGGTGAGTTAGATTTTTTTATTTTGTTTTAAGTGTTTATTATATACGGTTTATATCATTATAATTGTAATATTGTGTTGTAGTCTAATATAAGGATTAGATTAGTAGATTTAGCAAGCTATATTTTATTTGGGTTTCTAGGTTTGTTTAAGTGTGCAAGGAGTTGATGCAGATTGGTGCTTGTTGATCCTTGCGAATCCTTGGCTCATTTGTTGGCATCTTATCACTCATATGCTTATAGGTTGTCATTTTTTTTTGCAGCACAGTGTAATGTAGAAAAATGTATCCTTGGACATTTTCACGCTCATTTGGGCATTTTCTATGGATTTTGGCCTGATTTTACCTAGATTTAATGTTGTAATGTGGCCAACACATTCACATTAGGCCTTGAACGCTTGTAAATCAATAAAAACCTAGTGATGTCTTGCAAAGGTGTTGTGAAGTGTTGTAACCCACTTTCACACTTTTCTAGGACCTTTCTAATGTAATTAACTTAAACAACCTCTTTTTATCACTTACCAAGTCTTATTTCAAAGTGTTCTAAGGAGTTGTAACAAACTATCACACTTTCCTAGGCTTTTCATCAATAATTTGACCCTTTCTTATGTTTAAATGGCCCCTTAATGCACTTACAGGCCTTACTTAAGTATGTTTTGGAGAAAAATCCCGTGAAACATGATTAAATGCACTTTAATTCACGATACCTAGCAAAATTGCCCTTGTGGGACCAAGTCACCACCTTGGGCGACTTAGTCCCATCTGGCTTAAAAATCAAAATTATTTTAATATTTTGGCGAGATATTGTTCTCTAGACCTTGAGGTCGGTCTGTGATGAGGTATTTTTGGGAACTAGGGAAAATCATGTATAAATAAAGGGTTTTCCCCTCATTTTCATCCTCCTCATTCTCTATTGATCAAGCAATCTATCTTCCTCAACAATCCAAGCATTCAAACACTCTAGGCATCATCAAGCATTCATCCATTGGAGTTGTTACTTGCATATCTTCAGACTTCTACATCAAGGGTTTAGTGAGTTGTATCATTTGCATGTTCATTCATCAATCTATTTCTATTTCATTTCATTTTCAAGGGTTTGATTACCAAAATGGGGTTTGACTAAGGCAAACCCCTATTCTCTAACCCTTAACCCTTTTTGCATCTTTACATGTGTTTTTTGCAAGTCTTTTATGTAGATTTGTCAAAGAGAAAGGTGTTAAAAGGTATCAACATCATTCAAAGTCAACAAAACCCTAAAAGAAGCTTGGAGATCCCCTACAAGTCAAAGTCTGCATATTCAGATCCAAATTTCTATCAGAAGATGAAGTATAGACCGAAAGCTATAGATTGCATCTTTGAGATTCCTGAAAGCTGAAGGTGGACTAAGTCACCATCATTGGTGAATTAGTCCCACTGTTGGGCCTGAAAAAGTAATTTTTGTAGTTCTGGATACCCATTTTCTCAAAACCTATTCCGACAGAATCTCCCCAAAATAGGACTAAGAAGCCCAACTTGGCATAAGTGTCCCAGTTGGCCTCACCAATAGTTTCTACAAGATTCCAGAACCTCTTAGTATCACACTTCAATTTCCAAGTGCACCTCTTCAGTTTTTTTCATTTTTGTCATTGTTTGCATGCATTCTTAGGTCATTTTACACTGTGTTTTCAAAAATCTTGCATTCCATTAGGTTCACATTATTAGTTAGTCTCTTTTATCAGCTTATTGCATTTAGGGAATTTCATTTGGACACATTTTAATCCCATTAACAGTAATCTTGAATGAACCCTTAGATTCCTTTTGGGAAGAAAAACCTCTCTCTTTTTGGGTGAAAAACCCTAGAAGTGTAAGAGAACCCCCTTTCCCCAAAAATCTATAGTTCATTTTGGTTAACCCATATTTTGAACACTTTTACTTCTGATTTCAAGTGCTTTTGCATCCTAGGAGAAGCTTGCATCAACATTGCATTAGGTTTTGCATTGTTCTGCATTCTAGGGTTTTGAAAATTGCATTAGTGAAGAGCTCATATAGCTTGCATTTTTGCATTGCATTTCATTCAAAATTTCCAAAAAATATGCATTTTCATACTATATCTGCATTTGAAAAGCCTAAACATCATAAAGACCATTTAAAAATTCTTGAAATTGTTAAAAAAGTCACTATTGGGACTAATTCGCTACCTTGGGCAACTTAGTCCAGTTGCATATTTATCACTGCATTTTTTGGAATTTACTCTTCATTTTCTACATATCTACTTGTTGTTTCTGTATTTTTGTGTTGCTTTGCATAATTTCAGTTATTAGCATTTTAGTGCTCTTTGTTTACATTACATTTGCATTCACCCTGCATTTAGAAACCTTTGCATGAGTGTTTGGTATCCTATTGCTAATACCTTAGTGAGAAGAATTTTGAGACTCATGGCATCTCACGATAACACACTTCTTGTAGATCTTGGGTTATCTTGAGCTTCCACTCCTAGTATTGATAATGGTACACTAGGCATTGAAACTACCCTTAGTAACTCTTTGCATTCAGGTAGCTTGCCTATTGAACATAGACCTGCTGATATCCCACAAGAAAAGTGCATTTACATTCATGAGGACTTAATGCACTTGCAAAATCAAGTGAGCCTTGAAAAAATTTCAGCCACTACAATTCCAACTATAGAAACCATCCATCACATGCTTGATAGTGACGAAGGCCTAGACATTGTGAAGAAAATAGTTGAGATATATCAAAAAAATGTTCCTACCACCTCTAGTGTTTCTCCCGAATCGAACATTGTGGTTATCCAAGGAAGACCTCACACTCCTCCTCCTCCCATAGTAGCCTCCATACCTACCTATACAACTCCTAATGTCACTACCACAATGCAACAAGTTAGTAATGTGATTCCTTCCATCAGTATTCCTACTAGCATTGTTAACTCCTATGTGGCATCACATGTTTTATCCTCTTCTATGATACCATTCATCAGTATTCCATTCACTTTTCCTACCACTACCTACATTCCATTACCACTTTCCCTCCCACCTCATACCACTTACACTGACCCTCTCGTAACACAACTTTTCCAAATTGTCACATCCATGCAACAAAAAATTTCTACCATCAACTAAAATTAGAATGGCCCACCCACATATTATGTTTGCAGCAGCCCATTGTCCTTGGAAATATTGTGAACCCCAATGCCACAAGGAGTAGAGATGCCTAGATTTGAGAAATATGGACGTAAGGGAGATC
Organism: Sequoiadendron giganteum; assembly: GCA_007115665.2. Taxonomy (NCBI): domain Eukaryota; kingdom Viridiplantae; phylum Streptophyta; class Pinopsida; order Cupressales; family Cupressaceae; genus Sequoiadendron; species Sequoiadendron giganteum. The sequence goes on along the minus strand of CM021101.1, from coordinate 94,853,294 downwards.
CTTCTAACCATGTTAAGGTGTGCACCGCTTTATGTAGTGACTTTTTCATTGATGATAAACTATTAGCAAAACTATTTCCTAGGACTTTAAAAGACACTGCCTTGGAATAGTTTTCTTCTTTATCGAACAATTCAATTCGTTCATTTAATGAACTTGTTGATGCTTTTATCAATCATTTCCAAGTGCATATGACTCCCAAGAATACCTTGGCTGATTTGATGCGATGCAAGAAAAACAATGATGAAAAGATAATTGATTTTATCTCACGCTATCAATCGCTTTATTCCCAAATCGATGTCAAGATCCTTGACCCACATCTTCAAAAGATGTTTATAGAAAACTTGCTAACTCACCTTCAGGACAAACTCACTATGATGAAATTTCCCTCTTTCATGCACTTATGCATGACCCTTTTGGATTACCACAATTCAATTAGTAGTCGCGATACAAGATCCACTTCTATTCGACTTGAGAAATCTGAATTTGCCAACCAAAATAATTCTCAACCATTTAGAAAGCAAAATACAGGGTTCTTACAATTTAACCCTCCTCAACAACCAATTAGCAGTTGTTAAATCTGTAGTTCCTTTTAGTTATGGATATCTGAAAAGACACTTCACACCTTTACCAAACACCCTTCATAACACAATGTATCAAATTTTACAATAACAAACTATTACCTTACCTGTTGTCCATGCACCTGAGCCTACTAAGCCTTTACCTCCAAACTTTAACTCCATCGCTTATTTGCCTTTTTTAGAGACAAAATGAACATGACACAGAATAGTGCAAGCGTCTTAAGCATCTTGTTCAAGACCTTATTGATTCTGGCCGTCTATCTATTGTAGGTGTTCATGATCAAGGTAATAAGTTTGTTACCCCTCTAAATCAAAACTTACAAGTTTTCACTAATCCAATGCCCAAACATAATATTTCATTTTTCAAAGCTAGTGAAACTTCAAATAATTTTGTGATGAATGTTGCTAAAGATGATAAACATTCTAATCCTATCCCACATGTAACCCATGTTAATCCTATGGATGAAATGGTAGGTGCGATAAATGTTATCCCTTGTAAGGGCCAACCTAAGCAATCTCTTGATATTACTTTCTCCTCTTAGGACATACTTAAAAATCTCCCTGATGGTCCTCTCTACATAGCCGGTCGTATCTATGACAAGCCCATTAATGGGATATTAATAGATCCTGCCTGTGGAGATAATGTGATCATTGAGGAATTTTTTGTATTACATGATCTTTATCAAGATGACTATGATAAACCTAAAGCATGGATCAAATCACACAATGGTTTTCCTTGCCCTACGATAGGATCAATCATCCTTCCATTACAAATAGGACCTAAAACATTTGATGTTCAATTCTCCATCATCCCCTAGTCGGACCAGTTTCATTTGAGGCTAGGCTACCCATGGCTTCACTCAATCAAAGTTGTCCCGTCGGTTCTTCACAAATGCTTAAAGTTTCCATTTGACAATGACATATTCACTCTCCACCATAGCAGTTTTAACCCCTTGTCTTCCAAAGTAAATTTTTCCTTAGAAGCCTTTTGGCCTGAGCCCATGGAACCCATCATGCTTCGAAAAGATTTATTTTTCATTACCAAAAATTTAAAGAAAAGAAAATTGCCGAATTGTCTCTTCGCAACATGTCTCCATCCACATCCGACATTCCTATCTTGGATGAAACAATGCTTCAACTTGAACAAGAACCACCCAACCATGCTCAACCCACACGTGATACTTCCCCAACATCATCCAAGCGACCACATGATTGTGAGAGTAACTCCGTCATGCCTCCTCGCATAAAACAAGTTTACAAAGCAAAGGAGAAAATGGATGAAAAACATTCCATGGTTTCTTCTGTTCCTCCCCTTACGGATGAAAAGCAACCTATGGTTGATGAACCCACTCCTTCACAAACACACCTCGATAATAGAATAAAAAGAAACAGAGGTGCTAGGGAGCGTAGGCGTAGATGTCATGCCCTTGCTCACAAGTTACATGAAGAAGATAATAAATAAAATCATAATCCACACTTGACAGAAGCAATGTATGATGATCCTCTTCCCCAACCACAAAAAATAGATCCTATACAACAACCACAACCATAGTTACATGCTTCAATAGACATCATCATTCGTCCTCCTATTATGATTAATCTAGACAAGGATGATGATGAGATTGCTAAAATCGATGAAGAGGTGCATAACAATTTGAACACATTGTTTTCCTCTTATATGAGCTTGCATGGAAATCCATTAGGACGAGTATTGAATTTGATACTAGTTCTACAAATGTTGTTTTCCCTCTAGCCAGCAGTCCACCCTCACTTTACACTGAACAAGATTGGGAGGCGAATGACTTGTTAGATGGTTGAATTGCATTTTCCTTACTTGTCTTTTACCTTTTCATTTTCTTTTGTGTATATGCGTAACGTATTCCCCCGTATTGTTCTATTTGATTTTCTCTCTCTTTGTGACATTCTTCTATTTTGTACCTTAATTCTTTTATTTTTCGTGCCTTTTATTTCGCTTTTTCTCTTTTCTCTTTGGCTTTTCCCTTCCTTTTAGGTATGATCTAAGGCATTGAGACCACAATGTCTCCTTCATGTTGACCCAAAAGGCTCTTTTCTTTTTTTCCTATTTTTTTTGCTTGTGTTCTCCTTTTGGGGATGATACAAGGCATTCAGACCGAAATTTCCCTTTCATGTTGACCCAAAAGGCCTCTTTTCTTTTTCTTGCGTTTTCCTTTTGGGGATGACGCAAGGAATTGAGACATTTCATGTCTCTTTCATGTTGACCCAAAATCTTTTCATTTTTCTTTTGCCTTTTCTTTTTTTGGCTTTTGATTTCCTTTTGGGAATGATGCAAAGCGTCAAGACACCCAATGTCTCTTCCATGTTGACCCAAAAGGATCTTTCTTTTTCTTTGTTTTCACTCTCTTTGTGTCATTCTTCCAGTTCTATGTATTTGGGGAATGATGACAGTTCCGAGCTCTCTAAACAAAGATTTCAACAACGAACATACTGACCCCAAATCGATAGATACCTTATGTGTTTGGTGTTTTCCTTTTGGGGGTAATCCCTTCCATTTCCTTTCTCTTTTTTTTTTTTGCATGACTCAGCCTTACTCAAAAAAATATCACTTGGAATAGGGCCTTGCCAAGTTGGCTCTCATGTCTTTTCTTTATTTTTACATTTATCATTTGCTACTTTAAAGTAATTGCTCATAGTACAGTGTTTAGCAATTCCTTTAAAGTGGGGGCATACATTGGCATTATTTATTTTGCATTTTTCATTTTTTTTGGTTCTTAGTGCAACCGTATTACTTCATACGATGCATTTTTTGCTTTGAGGATGAAATTGCGTGTAATGTCGTTAATAAGTGTGATCTATTTTAGCATATTACATTCCTCTTAGTGGCCTAATGCGACACACTGCATCCCCTAAGTTGCAAATTTTTTATTCTTTCATCGGTCCTCTCTTAGAGACATCAGACACAATGTTCCCTAAGTTAAAGACCTGGCATGAACTAAGCGAGACTCCTTTGAACATTCTTTTACATGTTGCATTTTGAATTTGTTATATGGCCACGTTGCATAACAAAACTTGCATGCTTATGGTGCCATCTTGCGCTTTTTTATGAGCTCCAAGCATACAATTTTTTGCTTGTATCGTGTAGCTCAAAAACTAAATCATTTTTCTTTTGTGTGCACCTTATTAAATTTATTAGGAGGTATAAATTTGGTATGGTTAAGCAAGAAGCCCAACCAGTGGCATGACTTTCCCCATAGCCACCTGCGTGTCTGTGAGTTCATACCAGCCATGCGTGTATGTTTCTCACCTTTTTGGCCTTTTCACCTGGCAGACAACCATGAGTTTCGTCACCTTAGAGTGAGTATACATCTTTTCGAACAACCAGCCTAGATCTGATCCACAACTAGTTGGACAAACGGTTGAATATTGATCCAACTTTCTCTTTCCCTTTCTGTTCATTCTTTCACATCACTCTCTTGTGTGTTCCTTTGTGCTAATGTTTTGTTTGTGATGGGATCTTGATCCTGGGGGCTTGATCATCCCTCTTGATTATTGTTGTCTCATCTTGCCAGCATGAGTACATTTGGATCCCTCTCAATATGCATTTTGGGCTACTTTAGTGTGAGTTTGAACCAATTTCATCCTCTCACTAAAGTGGGGGCTAAACGTAATGTAGAAAAATGTATCCTTGGACATTTTCACGCTCATTTGGGCCTTTTCTATGGATTTTGGCCTGATTTTTCCTAGATTTAATGTTGTAATGTGGCCAACACATTCACATTAGGCCTTGAACGATTGTAAATCAATAAAAACCTAATGATGTCTTGCAAAGGTGTTGTGAAGTGTTGTAACCCACTTTCACACTTTTCTAGGACCTTTCTAATGTAATTCACTTAAACAACCTCTTTTTATCACTTATCAAGCCTTATTTAAAAGTGTTGTAAGGAGTTGTAACAAACTCTCACACTTTCCTAGACTTTTCATCAATAATTTGACCCTTTCTTATGTTTAAATGGTCCCTTAATGCACTTAAAAGGTTTACTTAAGTATGTTTCAGAGAACAATCCCATTAAACATCATTAAATACACTTTAATTCACGAAACCTAGCAAAATTTCCCTGGTGGGACCAAGTCGCTACCTTGGGTGACTTAGTCCCATTTGGCTTAAAAATCTAAATTATTTTAATATTCTAGAGGCATATTATTCTCTAGACCTTGAGGTCAGCCTGTGATGAGGTATTTTCGGGAATTAGGGCAAATCATGTATAAATAAAGGGTTTTCCCCTCATTTTCATCCTCCTCATTCTCTAATGATCAAGCAATGTATCTTCCTCAACAATCCAAGCATTCAAGCACTCTAGGCATCATCAAGCATTCATCCATTGGAGTTGTTACTTGCATATCTTCAAACTTATACATCAAGGTTTTGGTGAGTTGTAGCATTTTCGTGTTGTTCATTCATCAACCTATTTCTATTTCATTTCATTTTCAATAGTTTGATTACCAAAATGGGGTTTGACTAAGGCAAACCCATATTCTCTAACGCTTAACCCTTTTCCCCTCTTTGCATGTGTGTTTTGTAGGTATTATATGCAGATTTGTCAAAGATCAAGGTGTTAAAAGGTATCAACATCATTCAAAGTCAACAAAACCCTAAAAGAAGCTTGGAGAGCCCCTACAAGTCAAAGTCTGCATATTTAGATCTGGATTTCTATCAAAAGCTGAAGTATAGACCGAAAGCTACATATTGCATCTTTGAAATTCTCGAAACCTGAAGGTGCACTAAGTTGCCATCATTGGCGAATTAGTCCCACTGTTGGTCCTGAAAATTAATTTCTGCAGTTCTGGATACCCATTTTCCCGCAACTTGTTTCGGCAGAATCTTGCTGAAACAGGACTAAGTCACACAGCTTGGTATACGTTTCCCAATTGGCCTCAACAATAGTTTCTGCAAGATTATAGAACCTCCCAACATCACACTTCATTTTCCAGGTGCACCTCTCCAGTCTTCTTCATTTCTGTCATTGTTTGCATGCATTCTTAGGTCATTTTACATTGTGTTTTCAAACATCTTGCATTCCATTAGTTTCACATTATTAGTTAGTTTCTTTTATCAGCTTATTGCATTTAGGGTATTTTATTTAGACACATTTCAATCCCATTAACATTAATCTTGAATGAACCCTTTGATTCCTTTTGGGAAGAAAGACCTCTCTCCTTTTGGGTGAAAAACCCTAGAAGTGTAAGAGAACCCCCTTTTCCCAAAAATCTATAGTTCACATAGGTTTTTATTTGATTACTCTTGCATAGGACCTTGTTTGATTGATTTTGTGTAGGTCCTTATTCAACCAATCTTGCATCTATCATTTTGAACTAGTTTTCATTTTTTTTGCACTTTGATTATTCTATTGATGATTTGGTTTAATTAATCTATCAATGACTTTTCTCAATTTTTCTATTGTCAACCACACTCAATCGCTCATTTGATCAATCTCGTATAGGTGTCGTTATCAATTGGTCTCACTTGATCGGTCTCATGAAGGTGTCTCGCAAAATTGGTCTTATGAAGGCCTCTAGCTCATATGGTCTCATACTTGTCATGTTTTTGATTTATGTTGTGTTGGTCCCTTGTTTGATCAATTTCATGCAGGTATCTACCTCAATCAATCTTGACTAGGTTTCTCTAGATCATTTTTTTATAATTTTCTATATCAATTGTTGCCACATTTCTACTTTTATTGATCAGTATCACATGAGTTATCCATTCAATCAAAATCATCCTTGTAAATCACACTAGCGATATTACTTTTGCACCTTGCTTAATTAGTTTCATTTTATAACTTGTTAGATCTTTTTCATGATTATACCTTAGGTCTTTCATTCTTGTTATCATACTTCAATCATTCTTGTATTTGTACCTTGCCTAATGTGTCTCACATTTGTACCTCACTTGATCAACTCATGTTCTCATCTCACTCATCTCGGTACTCATTATAACATATTTGTTCTTTCATTATTCTTTTATTATATTAAATTCTTACATTACATTGGATTGGATTAGTTTTATTATGAGAAAAAGTGATATTTGATGTGTTGGAGAAATTTATTTAGGTTGTGCTTTGGAATTTTAAGTAAGGCATGGAGAAATTTTTAATAGTTGGGTGAAATATTTTGTAAAAATAATATTAATATGATTTTGTGTTCTATATCTTTTGTGTTAGGAACTAATTAGAACCTATTTATTGATTATTTTTTATTATATTAACTTCCTACATTTTAGTGACATATGATGGGTTAGGGAAATTTTATTTATCTTGCAACTTACAATCTTCGATGTTATGTGGAGAAAATCTAAATGGTTGAATGAATTGATAATTTAAACTTTATTTTAAGCGAATTTTCTCTATAGTTTATATAATTGTAATTGTAGTCTTGTTATATAGATTAATATTAGAATTAGATTAGTAGATTTGATAAACCATGTTTTGTTATGGTGTGTGGGTTCCATAAAGTGTGGAAAGAGAGGGTTTGGATTGGCCTCCAATAAACATTGGGATTCCCTTGCTCTCTAGCCTATAGGTACTCATTTGTTTAGTGTCATTGAGATCCCTCTCCAATCAATCTCATGTCTTATTTTTTATTAGTTTTACATTTCTCCATTGTTCAATTCTCTTATTGTCCTTTTTTCTCAATTAGTCTTCCAATTACCTTTCTCATTTGTTATATCATTGGCCTTTCTTGATTTCTTGCTTCATTGGTCTTTAATATGTCATGTTATAATATTGGCATAGATGTCAAAGTGAATGAAGGAGATTATGATGCAGGGTCGCCAAGACCTTGTTTTTGCATATTTTATGTAATTTGGTTTTAAGTCATTTAGTGTGGTTAGGAGTTTTTTGGTGTTTCCTAAGGTCATTTATGACCATATTACTTCATGTAATTCATTTGAGTGTGTTTAGAGGGTCGATGAGTTAAAGTTGCCAAGTTGCACAAAAAGTTGTCATGCAATTTTTAGAAAGTGTCATAAAATCAAGAAATTGTTACATGTACTCAAGAAAAACGACCTCCAATGATGAGAAATAGTTGTAATGTGATTAAAAAGGCTCCTCATAGTCGAAAACATGTTGAAGAACTGATTTTGCAATTTAGAAAGGAGAGAAAGTTGATTTTCTGTGTTTTTTCCCATTGTTCAGTCATTTGCTGCCTATTGTATGACATGTACGACCATGTTATGCTCTAATTTCGATTGGATAGTGTAGTGGTGTGATTCTTCTGAATTTTAGTCTTTGTGGCATTGTATTTCATTGGATATTTTGAAAGATATTGAAGTTTTTCCGAAAACAGTCAAAACCCTACTTAGGGTAACCCGAGAGGAAAGAAAAAGATGTAGCTTGGTTTTCCCACCGTGAAAATTCACCAAAATGGGTGGGAAAATATATATTTATGTTCTCTACAATATTTCCAAGTTTTAGGGGCTGGAGTTCAAGGTTACACGTGCTAATGATGAGCGGTAGGTCTGATATTTAGTATGTATCAGACCATAGCAGCAGAGAAGGATAGTTACAAGTCTCCAAAACCCAAGATGGTTGGGATTTGTGATTGTAAAAGACATGGAGGAGATGTAGGAGGGTCTACATACCTATTCCAATAGCTTCCTTGAGTTTCTTAGGCGTTTGGGGTGACAAAACTGACTTGACTACTCCTAGAGGGCTAATTTGTTGTCCTAGTTTAGCCTTACAAAGTTATAAATCTTATGGTAGTTGTATTGGGTTTTATCACTCAGTAGTTGCTCAGGAATATAGTGTTCTTTTATTGATTTTTCTATAACATTCTACTCTATTCAAGCAAGTGGGCTCAAACCCAAAAGTGACTAAATGCTTTTTCAGATCGGTAGTGGCAAGTTTGTCTCTATTCATTGAGATAGGTTGAAGGTGCATGTTGAAGCAATTTTTTCCCATGCTTTATGTGGCTATACCATCTTACATTTGTATTTTTTCCTTCACAAGAATGCTCTAGAAACCAAGTCATTTTGTGGCAAGGTGTACTAGAAGATGCCCCTCTTTTCTGCCACCTATGAAGTCCTTGAAGGAATGCCTTGTCTAGTCAATGTGTTGTTGAAATCTTGCCCTAACTCTACATTAGATTGGGTGATCATGTTGCTGAATGAATTAAAGGCATATGAATAAGATTGTTGGAAAGCATATTTTCATTGAAGTCAACGACAAAATGAAGTAAATCTTTAGTGCCAAAGGCCACTAATTGTTATCCATTTCTCGATGAGATAAGATTTATATTAAAATAATAATACTTCCTATACACAGGTTGATCGGCTATATGAAGGAGTATTTATTTTATTTTTGAATTTCCAAACTTGGCCAACCATGTTTGAAGCCACATATATAAATATATATTAATTTTTTATGTTAGGGCATGTGCAGGATCATCATGGAAAAAACAGGCCCTTAAGTGGCAATAAAATTTAGAAAAATCAGAGTTAGGCAACTTGACGTAAAAAATTGAACTAGTTAACTATATTATTTCAAAAATATGTAAGAATAGAATCTGTTGCAAATTGAATGTATTTTCTAAAATACTAGTTTTATTTTTATTTAAAAAAAAACTATTTGGTGAAATTTTGAAATTTCAAATGCAATAGTACTTAAATTTTAGGGAAAAAATAAGAAGTAGGTGTCTGTCTGACCACCCTAACCACAATAAAATGATAACTATTTTTTATAATATTTTAGATATAAGTAGAAGACTCATGTCCTGATGTGATGCATTTTTTTTTGTAATTTTTTTCCAAGTAAATAATTAATTATGATTTTTTTATTACAACTTTTAAAAAATATAAACACTCGTACGTCTGACCACCTTAACTTGGTCAAAACTTCATGAAATTCAATTCTATTTTTTTTAATCCTATATTATGTGAAGCATAGAATGTGAAAAATGTTTTAGATTAAAAAAATGTGATACCCTTTGAAAGCAATAGATGTTTTTCAATCAACCTATCAATCAGGACTATAGTCGTAATTCAAATAGAAAATGAATAATAATTATTTATTAAATTCAAAGTAAAGCATAATTTATATTGGTGGAAAGCTAAGAATCTCCTTTAAAAACTCTTTTAATTTCATCAATTTTGGGTTAAAAAAAAGTCGTCAGCCACATGGGCCATCATATCCATTAAATATCGCCACTTTTTGGCCCATCATGATCCGGCACATACCCGTTAAATGTGATGTAGACATGAAAAGAAAGAAGTGATTATTTTTATTATGTGAAGGTTGTGAATATGTTAGAGAAGTGAATTCATTAATAAATAAAGTGAATTAATTACTATGGAATGATTAACGAGTAAGAAGCAGCGCTTGGTATTAAAACAACAACAATTCATTGTGAAAGGGCAGCGATCCAAGTGAAGGGGCATATGAAGGATAAATAAAATGTTTAAAGGCAACGCTTATAAAGTAAACAATAGAAATTATAAAGGTTAACAAAGTATTAATAATTAATTTTAAAATGCAGCAATTGATGTTTATCATAAGGCAAAATTATTAACAAAGGTTATGTCTTTTCAAAACGACATCTGTTTTCAAGAGATGTCTCTCTTCATGTAGAGGCATAAGGATATAAAAGGAAATAAGAAATGGGTGGAGATGTGAGAAGATTAAATAAGAAGAGCAGAAAAGAGAAGTGTGTAAAATAAAGATGTATCATATATGAGCTAGCAAATTAGAGTGTAAAGAAAATAATAGAAGATCATTCAAAGGTAGAAAGAAAAAGTGTTCAAAGGCAACAATTAGTCAAGAAGAGATCCTTTTAAAGAGTTCTCTTTCAAAGAGATGAAACTCTTCATTGAGATGTAAAGATATAAATAGATGTGTATGGAATGGAAAGGAAGATCTATTAGTCAAGAAGAGAAGTGGGTGGAGGATATTTAAATATATATTATTGTGGATATGTGTGAAAAGGAAACAATTATTATTTAAGAGGAGTCATGAATATTTGAAGGGTCATTATCTTTGAAAGGATGTATCTCACATTTTTAATTTGCTCAATTTATGTTGCATTCGTTCTTCACTTAATAAATATTATTCTTGTACCTTGCACGAGTGATCACTTTTGTACCTTCCTCAATTAGTCACACATTCTAACTTGTTTGATTGTTCTCACATTTAAACATCACCTAATTGTTCTCACTATTATATCTCATTCACTTTATCTTACATTTTTACCTCACCCAATCATTCTTTTGTTTGTGGGTGATCCCACAATAATGGTTTACAATTTTTGGCCAAACTAGACACTAAAATTATTATTTTTAACTAAATCTTCACATTCGGGCACCTATAGCGGTTAAACCATGAGGAATTTGAAAATGATACAAACTAGAGTCTCATCGAATTTTGTCAGTAGATTCTAAAAATATTTTTTTCAAAAATTTTGGAATCAAATTGCACTTCTTTTTCCATCTCCCACGAAAACCATTTTTTTTTAGAAAACAACATTTTTAAAAAGTGACGCTCACTGTATATAACATAATTTTTTTTGTATGAAGGATAAAATTCTCACTTTTTCGAATTTAGATTTGTAACTATGATATCTAGCACTTCCATTTGGTCTCATAGATTTTTATTGAATATTTTTTCCTTAATCAAGTTTCAAAGTCAAACCAATTGCAAAACAAAGAGCTTGATTTTTGGTGAAAAAACTATGTTTAATAACACTAAAAAAACACATGTATAATAAAACCAAAACATATTAAAATTTTATTCATTGGATAACTCGTTCTGAGGACTACCATCGTCTAGTTGGGTTTGTGAAGTCTCCTCCATTTTCATCCTCAACCCGAGCTTCGAATGGCAGAAATCTGCTAAAATTTGGTGGAAGAGGGGGAGAAGGGCAAAAAAGGGGGGTTCGCTTCGAACGAACCCCCCTTTGCTCGAAAGGGTGAAGGGGGGTTTGTTCGAAGGGGGGTTCACTTGAACCCCTCTTTTTTTTGAATTTTCCATTCGTTTCTATTGAGAAACGTGGCATTATAGGGTTCAAGCGAACCCACCGTGCAAAAGGGGGTTCACTTGAACTAGGGGTTTGACCAAACCCCTCTTTTGGGTTCGTGCAAACTCCCTAGTTCGAACAAACCCTTTAAAACATAAAATTTTGAATGTGTGCGCATTTTTACAAATTTACTTCCTCTTGAAAATTTTACATCACTATTATGGGTTTACCCTTGTATGTTTCTCAATCGTTCTCATATTGTACCTTGCTTGATTGTTCACATGTTTGTACCTTGCTCTATTGTTCTTGTGTTTGTAGATCATTCAATCATTCTCATGTTTGTAACTCACCAGATCTACCAATGGCCTTGCTTGATCAAATTCATGTTGGTCACTCACCTTATTAGTTTCACATAGGCTCCCTTGGTTAGTTTTACGTATCTTCATTATTAAATAAGGCTTGTGTAGGTCCCTTATTGGATCAATCTCACATATGCGACTCATTGATTTGGGTATCTTTCTTAATGTGTATCATATTTTTCACTCACTATATTAGTACTTTGTAGGTCCCTTGATCAATTTTAGAAAGATCTTTATCTCAATCAAGCTTGAGTAGGTCTCTCCTCAACAATTTTACATAGGTTTCTATCTCAATCAATCTCACATTCGTTCATTGTTCAATAAGTCACATTCATTCTTTACTCAATTAATAGCATGCTTGTACTCATAATACCAACATCTCCTTCATATGTTGATCGATTTATCTTTCTCACATGATTCTTATGATTGTACCTTACATTCCTACCTCACTCGATTAGTCTCGATCAATTGCACATTATAGCATATTTATTCTTTTAATTTATTTTTTATTATATAAATTAACATTTTACTAGGTTTGTGTAATGTGATTATGAGAAAAAGTGTCAATTGACAAGTTGCAAAATTTTATTTTTCTTGTGAGTTGTAATCTTGAGTAGGGTATTGAGAAACTAGGAATACGTTAGTGAGTTGTTAAGTCAAAAATAATATTAATATAATGTTATTTATCTTTAGCATTAGGTGCAAAATAGAACATATTTAAATTCTTTAAATATTACTTTGTTATATTAACTTCTTTCGTTATATTGAGTTGATTTTATTTGATTACGAGAATGACTAACATTTGATGGATTGGAGAAATTTTAGTTAGCTTATGCCTTGCAATCTTGGATGAGCTATGTAAAAATTGTGTCTAGTTGAGTGAATTGATATGTTTGAATTTATTTTAAGTGCTTATTCTATATGGTTTAGATATCTATAAGTGTAGTCTTGCTATGTAGTTTAATATGAGAAATAGATTATTAGATTTGACAAACTATGTTTTGTTGTGGTCTATAGGTCTATATAGGTTTGTAAAGTGTTGGTGTGGATTCGCCTTCACTGGTTGTTGCATCTCACTTGATAATATGTTGGTATCCTATTTCTCTAACTTACAAGTCTTAATTTGTTTTTTCCTTTTCTTTTTCCTTTTTTTATCTTCTTTTAGGGTTCATACTACTTATCTCAATTGATTTTTTTTACATCTTCCAATGAGTTATTTATTTCCAATAGTCTTCTTACTAAAGGTTCCTACCTCACCAAACACTAAATTGGTATCTTATGCATTACCAATACTAAAACTAGGGCTGCAATGATTAACTTTTAACCCTTTTTAGCCACCAACAAACATTGTGTAGCATTTTGTGGGAATCCTTGCAAGATCAATAGTTTATAGGGTAAATGAGGAGTTTGGCACCTAGTCAAAGATTTGTTCAGGACCTTCTCATTAGTTTTGGAACCTTTTAGACTTTCATCAATTTCTATTCTATTTTTGTAATTTGAATAACTTTTGTCAATTGAATGAGATTGAGGAAAAGCAAGAAAAATATCACTCAATAGAAGATTTAAATTCGAACTCCTCTAGACCCTCCATCATTTTCATCCTTCTTAATGGTTTCTTCTTCATCGACAAAGTACCAAAGCTAGAGTCTATTTTTTAGGGGTTTATAAGGAAACAATCTTTCATCAAATGTCCATTACGTTTGTATAGAACACATGAATTAGGCCCTCTGCAAGAAGATAATATTACATTGTAAGATGTTTTTCTTAAATTGAAATCCATAACTTGATAAAAATAGAACCCTTGGATTCAAGTATAGAAGGGTATATTATGTTTCCTCTATTCGCAAAACTTCACCTAGAGGTTTCAAAGCATGTGAAAGAAGGAACTTGAATTGAGGATGAACACTAGAAATTCCAACCCATCTAAGATCTAATTTAACAACTTCACTAGGGGTAATATTAGGGATCCAAGACATGGATTTGAAAATAGAGTGTCCTATATTCTAGAAGGATCTTTTGAAAATCCCATTTTGCATGTTAGGGTTCTTAAAAATAACCATGTAAAGCCCAATATGAATCATTTTGCAAAAAGAGAAATCCCCAACTGTTTTCCCGCACAAAATCCACGTAGTCATCAAAGAATTTCCTAGATGAGACTCCTTTCCTCTTCTTTTTTAACTACATGAATCATTCCAAGATTAGGGGAAAAAACCAATAGTTTCTTGGGAAATGAAAAGTACTTGTCATGTTCTTGTCTTCCTTCAATGAATATTTCACCCTTGATTAAGTCATTGATCTCTCCTCCATAGTAGCTTCTAGAAAATAAATATAGAGACTCTAGTACGATTGTATGTTTCTTTGCACACCACTTGAATGAAGAATTCATTGACTTGTTAGTTTTATCCCCACTAATCTCTTCTTCAAAATTTGATTGAAAAATTATTGGCATGATGTTTGTCATTGATGTCAAAAGTTGAAGTTTATGTTGCTCTTGTCAAAGAGTTTGTGATGTCATAAATTGGAGTTGATGGTGATTTCATTCATTGTTACAAGGCTTGTGATGTCATGATGCCATCTAATGCTTGCTTCTTAGTGTTGAGGTTTTGATGTCAAAGAATCTTATAGAGAAATCATTCAGAGGTATATAGAATGGCGAGTTGATAGAGTTCTTGTTCATTCATTCCACGGTGGTGATACTTCTTTGTTTATTTCATGATCTTAATGCCATAGTGATTATAGATCTTCATGTCAAAGAATTGACCATTACTATACAAATTGTTGTTTATTCAATGGAAGATTCTTTACATAAAAGCATGTTTGATAAAGTTGAAGATGTAGTTAAGAAAAGTTCTTATGAGGATCAATATTGTTAATGTTTACTACCTTTTAAGAAGTTGGAATTGCTTCCACTGCTCATTATCAGTTTCAGAGTCTTGAAGAGGACAAAGTAAAATTATGGAAAAATCTCTTTAGGTTTGATAAGTTCTTTATACTTTATAACCTAGAACACTAAGGAATTTCTAAAACCCTAAAGACCCAAGGTTTATGCTTTTTACAAAGAATGCAAAATCTCAAATACACTTTTGTTATGTTTGAAAAGTGACTTGTAATAGGAGGTCGAGAGTTACTTAAGTAAAGACATTATGGGTTTAAAACCATTGGTTAATTGGCTCACTCCTAAGTGTAACCAGTTAGGAAAGTTAATATTCTTTATTCGACCATCTAAAGGAAGATTAACAACTATCTTTTGAAGTTTATTGTGGCAAGAGTATGAGATAAAGGGATAGCACTTAAACTTTCTTAACAATTATTTCCAGAAGCTTAATCTTTAATGGGAAGTTTGATAGTCATTGTATTTGGTTCTATGGTGTAACAAATTTTTTTCAAGAATGATCAATGCTTACTTGGATGGCACCAAATTGAATAAATGTTAAGAATTGAAAGTTTTTTTGAATTCCAATGGTCAGGTCCTTTGTATTGGAGTTTGATATGAATTTGGCAACTTTTGTGAGTACGGTTTTTTGGATGTGAAAAAGACAGGCATAACAAAATTATATTTTTGTATTCAAGGGTATGTTGTTTTATGATGAGAGCATGATGACTGCCAAAGAAGTTAGCGAATTTTAAAAATTGTGATTTTCAGATTGTTAATATAATGCTATGGTAAGTGTGAATAAGTGAGATGAAGTTTTTGACAGAGCATTGATTTATCTAGAAACAGAATAACCCTCTGAATTTTGTTAGTATCTTCTTAAAAGATGTATGTTTGCTAGTGAGGCATGGTGATTTGTCAGTGAGGCATGATGTTTTCCAGTGAGGCATCATGATTTTCGAGTGAGGCTTGTAGTGAGGCTTGTTGTTTTTCTAATGAAGCATGCAATTTATAACCAGTGAGGATTTAGCCAGTGAAGCTTAATGAAACAAATTTTTAGAGTGGTTTTTTCACCCTTTTAGGTCTTTTAGGGTTTTCCACTCATAAAAATTGTGTTATGTTTCGTCTTGGTGGTGTGTCATATTGCGCTTGATTGATCATCTTTGTTCAAGTGTTCTGATTTGCATATATTTGTGACTGCATCAACATGCAATATCTATAATGTTTGAAGTATTTTCAATTGATCTCTTTGAATAATCTATATCAATGGCTTTTTCTGCAAGGATCATATTAGATTAGCATATATATATATATATAAATGCAATAGAAATAAAACCCACAAATCAATGGAATGCATAGGAAAATAAAGTAAAGAAACCAATAAGAGAGATCTCACCCAATCCTTCCTTCTCCATGGCTGACTTCCATTGCACCTTCTAGCTTGTTGTGATGATGAGTGTGCCCTCATATTGTGATGAGAAAACTCTACTATATGGCCTAGCCCTAAGCAAAGTTTTAAAGGATTTGAACTATAAGCTATATAATAGAAACTAAATTATAAATGCAAACAAATAAAATGACAACACTAGAATGAAATAGAGATTTAAATAAATTCCAAGATTCAAGAGATAAAGAGATTGAATTTCAAGATTTTCCAAGATGTCAAAATGAGAACAAAATTGGCATTTTATAGAAAATGTAATTTTGGATGGACAAATGAGATGAGAGATTGAGAAATGCCTTAGAATCAATCATCAAGATTTAAAAATAGCAACTCTCAATTAGGGTTAGGTTAAGATTTCCAAATGAGTGGACAAGATTTAATTTAAGAAATTAAATCAAGGATGGAGAATAAACGTAATAGTGAGATGAAAATTAGTAAAATCAAGAAGATAATGATTGAACAAGAAGATGCGATTTAGAAAATCAATAATTATAGCAATTACTTGATTTGTAGAAGATTATTACCATTTTGAATTAAAAATAATTCAAAATATGGATTTAGTGAGATAGTAAATAATTGATTTTAAGATTATTTACTAAAAGAAGAAGCAGTTAACCATGTGAAGCCATTTTTAAATAAATTGTTTTATTTAAAATGAGGGAATGTCAAATAAGGCAATTAAATAATTAGAAATAATTATTTAATTTAGAAGAGGTGATTGATTAATTAAATTAATTAATAAATCTATTTAATTTAAAGAGGAGTTGAGAATTAGTGACATTAAATAAATAAAATAAAATATATTTATTTAATAATCTAGAAGACATAAATGAAACAGATTAATTAAATAAATTAAGAAATTTATTTAATTGTGAGAAGACATTAGATAATTAGTGACACATTAAATAAATACATAAGATCTATTTATTTAATAATCCTAAAGAATAAAAAAAATGAATTAATTAAATAATTATGAATTATTTAATTAATAGTCGAAGGTGGACAAAGACATAATTAGTCATAATTATGCTAGGACGAAAAGTGGTAAAACAGTGCTTGCATGACTAGGTCATTTTTATGTGTCTACATTTGCCCCTCTTTGTCATACTACAGTTTATCGCATTATGGCAAAGAAAACAAGTCAAGAATATGCCCCAACGAAGGTACGAAGTGCCTATGCCCCCTTGGGAATTTTTTTGAATTTTGGCTTGGGGTCAGAAAAATTTGAAAAGTGTCTCGATTAATCAATTTGATGACCAGAAAAACAATGACATGATCGGATTTGAAAATGAAGGACATTGAGCCAACAAAAAATGATAGTCAAAGGCAATCAAATGAGCCTCCAGTACAAACCCACTAGGTCAAACCCTAATTTTCAACCTATAAATAGGTTGAAAAGCCAAACCGAGTGTCATTTTCACATTTGCTATTCAAAGATTCTAGATATCAGAGCTCGAGGAGAAGATGGTGATTCTCGTGACAAACCATCGTGGCTACCATGTGCAGACATTCCGACGACCCGAGGACGTAGATGCACCGGTAAGTACTCTATTCAACTTGCAATTTTTTTAATTTTCGTACATTTATTAGGGTTTCAGGGGGAATAACAAATGTGTTGCGACACAAATGATGTCACGTAAGTCACAATTACTTTTGCGTTCGATGCATTTGATTGCATCGTGATGCAAGCACACCGGGTAGTTGGGTTTAGGTTTAAATATGCGTAACTACTAGGGGGAACGACACGTGTAAAAGTGTGATGCATGTGTGGCTTTCCATGACACAACTGACATGTTGCGACGCAATCGATAGACCAAATGACATAATTGTTATAAAATGATGCAATCGCCACGCGAAAATTCACAATCATTGTAAAACTTTGCAATTACTAGATAGAGTGACGCATTCACTAAATTGAGACGCAATTGCGAGATGCAGAGCTGCATGTGATATAGCGCAACGCAACTGTAGTCAATGCGATGCAATTGTAGTTGACAAGGGTTGACCAGAATTGAATTTGTGTAGACTCTTTTTTCAGATGCATTTTTGGTTTCTTATATATTAATATTGTGCCATTGGGCTGACCCATGTGTGCTAATCCATGTTTTTGCACATCCAGAGATGATTAGTCCCCATATATACGTGAGGGTTCAGACCAACCACTTATGCTTTTAAGATAACTTGAGAGACAGGGAGAGATGGTGGTTGATGAGACTGGGGTTGTACTACATCACTTATATGCCTATCATTCGGGCAAACAGGGGGTTACTGACAGCGCTATGTGAGAGGTGGCACTCAGAGACATGTTTGTTTCAGCTACCGACAGGAGAGGCTACAATTACCCTGGAGGATGTTTATAGCATTCTACACATACTGATCAGTGGGGAGAGGGTGGTATATGATCCGCACTGAGGTCGAGAGGCCTTAGTAGAGATGTACGAGGATGCTGGTGGTGCCAGTCTAGGCATTCATGGGTATGAGATTGGATGGGACTTTGTGGCTGACCATTTTCCACAGTGGTATGCCATGCTTATGACACTGATTGTTGAAGTATTGATACTAGATCGTCGCGGACATTTCTTTCCGATTGGATGGGGGGAGCTACTAGTCTGTATGTGTGGATAAAGGACAGTTTTTGCTTGGGGGCCTTGCTTGTTGGCCATGCTATATCATCAGCTTCATGAGATAGTTTATCATGAGGGACAGTGTATCAATTGTAGGACCACACTACTTATGATCTGGGCATGGGAGCACATTCTCATTTTTTGACCATCGGTACAGATTCAACAATTGGGTGATGGGATGCCCTATGTTTACCTTTATGCGGGTTAAGTTATCCAGACTCGTGTGGGAGATACTAGGTACTGGCATCATCGGATTGACACCTTGATCAGATATTTTTCGAGGCCTTATAGAGATTGTGCCGAGTGGCCCAATGAAGATGGCCATTTCTCACTATGCAAACAGTTTTGATACTTGATTGGCCGCACAGTGCAGATTTAGTGGATTATTGAGATGTACCTACCCTAGTGGGTACTATGATAGTTTGGGGAGTAGCAAGATGTTCCAGTAGGGACAACAAAGTATGCACGGTCCTCTAGGGAGACCATATGGGGGTCGTTGATAGCAGTGACAGTAGCAAAGCAATAGGTAGATGGCTTGGTTGCACAATAGTGGTTATGGAGAGGGTGTCTAGCAGATGTTGGATCATCTACTAAGTTTGATGCCTGGTGGCAGATTCATAGGCCGATTCCATTGACAGATCCTGATGGTCCAACTCCCATAGATCGAAGATTAGTTATCTCATGGGTACAGAGGAGAGGTCGGGGTGGCAGAGATGACAAGGGGGCCAGAGGGAGAGATGGAGGAAGATATGGAGGTAGGGGTGGGGGAGATGATGGGGGTGGTGGGGGAGGAGATGATGGAGGAGACGGGAGGGGTGTGAGGAGGAGGAGGGATGATGGAGGGAAAAGGCAGCCCAAGAGAGATAGGTGAAGAGTGGGTGGCACACCATTGTCACCCATTTGAGAGGAGGGTGAGGAGAGAGAGAAACTAGTTGGGCAGGGGGCAGAGGAGGAGGTCAAAGGTGGAGAGGAGGTGAGGTCAGAGCAGAGGAGGTGGAGGCGAGAGCAGGGGGAGAGATGACAACAAAGGAGGATCCATTTTTCAAGCACAATCCTCTTGAGATTGACTTGGAGGAGATTTGAGGAGAGGAGAGGGAGGAGGAGAGGGGTGATGAGGATGAGGGGGAGGATGAGGCCAAGAGGAGATTACGAGAGCAGATGATCTTCAGAGATGAGGAGGGGAACAGGTCACTGATTTTTCCAGTAGATTCCACCATTGATGAGAGGATCATAGATCTCTAGAGCAGACTAGATGTGGCCTTGTCTCAGAACAAGGCCTTGGCAGCAGAGTTAGACATTACTAGAGTGGAGAGAGATCAGGTCATTATTCGACGGTAGCAGCCTGATCGATGGGTGACAGAGTTTGCAGAGTTATGTGTAGGGCCGACAAGGGATATCGGTAGGGAGCTAGCCAGGATGGCTGAGAGCAGGGGTCGGTACATGTTGTTGTATGAGCAGGTTGTTCCACCAAAGAGATGGGATCCAGGATTGTCTCGATCATATAGCTGGACTGGAAGTGGCACCCGAACCCATAGCAACAGCAGATCACATAGTAGTAGTCATACTAGTGCTGGGGGGTCCACTGCATTAGGGCAGTCATTAGGCCATAAGTCACATAGTTCACACAAGCATTCATCAGGCCAAGGCCACAGGTTAGAACATGGTCATAGATCAGTGTCATCAAGACACCAGGCAGAGTAGAGCCAACCTCTTGTTACTAAGCCTTCAGGATCCTAGAGTCAAACTTTGGACACTACTCCCATCCAGGTTACCTTTGATGTGATGAGTCAGGCGCAGTCGCCTCATGAGTCACCTCAATGGGATGGAGGGGGCACAACATAGGACTTGTATTTTTTTTATTTGACATTCGAGCCTGCGAGCTCCATTTTTGGGATATCCCATGACTCTATCCTGTGACATTACATTTTTTGAGATTATATATATGAGTGATGCAATTTTGATGTGGCCTACATTATTTTATGTGTTATGGTCTTCTATGCTTTATCAAATTCTATGTGATGCTTTTATGATACTATGAGATGTATGGATATCATGTTTTATGTTTATGAATGCAATTATGGATGTGGTTATGTATGTATGCATTGTGCCATGTATGATAATGTGATTCTTATATGTTAATACAAATATTATTTATGATGTCTATATGTTGATGCAAATGATGGTTTTATGATGTAAGATGGATGGGTGTAAATGATAGCGTTATGCAATGTGAATTATGGTATTTGATTTATGCAGATGTGAAATGTGAATATGAAATGCTCGTATGATCATGTATGCAGATTTTCTTTTTGTATGTCACAGGATAACATTAGAGAACGAGAGAAGAGAAGATGAAGATGGATGTTAGTGTGAAGAAAGATATGCATGTTAGTGCAGAAGTAAAAAAAATCCTTCAAAATTTTGCTATAGTGTTATCCTAGTTGTTGCTCTTAATCATCATTGGGCGAAAAATGTCATGATGGCCGACAAACACTATGATATGATGTAGATCAATAGTGTGCAAGGTCAAACCACCACGTAGATCAACAGTCACAGACAAGGATGATCATGACTCATACAAGGAAAGCAATTGCCCCTAGTCATGAGACGTCGCTGCTTCTCTAAATCTTGATGTCAAGACATCCTCGAGAAACTAACCACATGACAGCCAAATAAAGACAAAATGATCATTGTACTACATCATTGCTCCTCTAAATCCTGAAGTTAGGACATCCTCGAGAAACTAGCAGTGGGATGATCAAAAGGACAAGAGTGATCATCA
Source organism: Sequoiadendron giganteum (assembly GCA_007115665.2). Classification (NCBI taxonomy): domain Eukaryota; kingdom Viridiplantae; phylum Streptophyta; class Pinopsida; order Cupressales; family Cupressaceae; genus Sequoiadendron; species Sequoiadendron giganteum. The sequence goes on along the minus strand of CM021101.1, from coordinate 94,831,655 downwards.
TGATACGTCATGGTTCTTCTGACCTAAAGAACTAATATCATGATAATCATCAAAAAGGAAAAATAGTGTTTGCCAAGTGAATAGAATGTCAAGTGTTGAAAATGCCAAGGTTGATGGGGTCAAGGTTTCCAAATGTCAAGCAATACCAAATTCAGGAAGGACACATCCTGAATGAGATTGATATCAAAATTCTTGAATGACGTTGATATCAAAAGGATCGATTCTCAAAGTAAGGAGAATCCATCGAAATTCTAGATGATGAAGATGACGATGCCTAGGAAGGACACATCCAAAAGCATAAAGAAATGACGAGAGTTGCTTTTCAGAAGGACACATCCAAAAAAGAACCCAAAATCTTGCCAAGTTAATTTGCCTTGATAGAATTTTAATACATGTCATTGCTAACATGTTGATTTGATTGAAATGTTGATGAAATAGATTTTTTTGGTAGATTGCTCGCTTAGGATTCAAAGACGATTTGATTTGAAGACTTATGATGTGTGTGAAAATGTGGTGCCATGAACCCTAATGAACTGACCTAGTGCAGCCTCAGGGGGCTCATCGATTGATGGCCTTGCCTACATCTTGCACTCAGAGACCTTGTAGTTCGAAACGACCAATAACCTTGTCCAAAGGACAAAAGTTTGAATCATGATTTTACTTTGACAAAACTAGAAAGACTAACCTAATGTATCAGGGATTCAAAGATGAATCTTGCCTATGTAGCAAGTGAGCAGAGACAACGTAGTTCAGACCAGGACAAAAGATTGACTGGTGTGACTAATTGGATTGATAAGAGAGACATTGACTTTGACTCTATTTTTGGGATTTTGACATTGATTTGGATGTTTTTGTATTTTCTCAGGACATTTTTCATTTTTTAGGTCTACTTTGAGGACTTTTTCATATTTTTAGGACTTTTTTCAAAATGTTTTCAGATTTTTAGGACTCTTTTTAGGACTTTTTCAGATTTTTATGACTTTTTTCAAGATTTTTTCAGATTTTTATGACTTTTTTTTCAGGACTTTTTACGAATACAGGATCATGTACGACACCCACTGCAGTTACATGATAAAGGTCTTGCCCCCAGATAAGTTGAGGATTATCTGGGCTGAATGGGATGGAAAGATGCAGATGCGGGACAAAAGGAAAGGATAAGCAAGGGGTGATGTCAACCAATGCTAGTCATGGACGGAATTGATAGGACTTGTGACAAATGTCATAAATGTGTCAGGTTGTTATGATTATGCAAAGTGGATAAGGGTCGATTAGAGTAACATTAGATGGCGAAGCAACGATCGACTACGCATGGTGCCTGTTTGCCAATTTTTCACCATGGTACCTATCCAAAGCGTTTGTTTGCCAGGTTTTCACTATTGGACGAATTCATTTCTTTTTACTATTTTTGCCATTTTTTTATTTTTTTTTTGGTGTCACCAAGACGCCTATTTCCCAAGTTTTCATCAAGGGATGATTTTTTTCTTATTTTTTATTTTTTTTGTATTTTTAGGTTTTTTAGACAAGCTCTCTGATGCTATGTGTAAAATTTTCATAGATGTAGGCTATTGATGGGTTTTGTCAACTGTTCTCCATCAGGTGTGGCCAGCTAATAAGCTCTAGAACCGAATATTGTAGTAATGATATAAGGACTAAGCCAATTAGGCTCAACCTTTCCAAGATTTTCACAATCAGCCTAATTTCTTAGGTTCTGCATGAGGACCAAGTCACCAAATTCAAATTTTCTCACCATCACTCTTTTGTTATAGCTCCGACAGAGATGATTCTGATATGCCTACAAGTGATTTAGGGCATTTTGTCATCTTTCTTGTAACATTTCTAACTCATGTAGGCGAGACTATTTGTACTCTTCATCATCGATCATTCCCTTCAAGGAGACTCGAAGAGAAGGAATTTCAACCTCAATGGGCAATATCGCCTCAGATCCATAGACGAGGGAAAATTGAGTCGCTTCAATGGGTGTACAAATGTTGGTTTAGTAGGCCCATAAGGTGGGATTGAGTTGTAAATACCAATCTCAGGCAGCATCATTGTTGGTCTTCTTAAAAATGCGAAGAATTTTTTTATTTGACGGCTTAGCTTGACCGTTACCTTGTGGATAATATGGGGTGGAGAAATGATGTTGGATGTGGAATCTCTCACAGAGTCCACGAACGTCCTGATTTTTTAATGGACTCCCGTTATCTATGATGATGGACTGCGGAACACCATACCAACAGATAATGTAATTTAGGATAAACTTGGATATTTGCTTATGGTGATGTAAGTGAGGGGGACGACTTTAATCCAATTAGTAAAGTACTTAGTGGCAGTGACTATGAATTTATGGTCGTTAGAGGAGGATGGATGGATCTTGCCCCTGAGGTCAAGTCCCCATTGTGCGAAGGGCCATGGAGAAGTGATTAGTCTCAGCTCCTGTGCAGATGCATGGATTAGTGTCATTGTGCACCTAGAATTTATGACATGTTATGACAAACTGAAGAGCATATTTTTCTAGTGTCAGCCAATAGTATCCAATTCTGGTGACTTTCCTAGCTAAAGTTAGACCACTCGAATGAGATCTGGATATACCCTCATGTACATCTCGTAAAGTTGTTTGGGCTTCATCAGTGTCAGGACAGAGAAGAAGGGTGTTATCAAAGCCACAACAGTATAGGGTGTCACTGACGATGGTATTTCAGGCGGCTTTTTGGATAAAGGACTTTCTCTGGTTATTGGAAAGGTTGGGTGGTAGGTTTTGGGACATAAGATAATCATAGATTTCTTGGTACCAAGGCGAACTAGGACCAATAATCTCGCAAACCATTTCTGACTTTGGGATGTCATATGCAGGCATCAACAGTTCTTCAACTAAGAACTCAAATTGTGACACATTTTTGGGGATGTCTAAGAGAGATCCAATAGTAGCCATTGCATCATCTACCTTATTTTGTGTCCTTGGGATTTGTTCAAAAGCAATCATTTTGAAATATGTCAGGAAGTTGTCCACCATTCGCTTGTAGGGGAGCAAATTTTCATCTTTCATGTCATAATCATCATTCACTTGGTTGATAACTAACTGAGAATCCTCAAATACTAGCAATGTCTGAATTTTCCATTTAATTGCAATTTTGAGTATTGTGACCAGTGCTTCGTATTCTGCAATTTTATTAGTACAAGGGAAGGCAATCCAGAATGCCTTAGAAATGGAATCCCCTTGTGGTGTGATGAACAAGATGGCAACTCCTGAGCTGTGACCACTGTGGGACCCATCAAAATATAGTTTCCAAGGTGATATAGGTTCAGCATGAAAGATAGACTCATCGGGAAAATTAGTTATCAGTGGATGAGTGCCTTGGATGGGTGCGTCTGCAAGTTGATCCGCTATTACCTGTCCTTTTATTTCCTTGTGCTCAACATATTGTATGTCATATTCACTTAAAATCATGACCCACTTTGCTAACTAGCCTGTCAATGTTGCCCGACTTAGAAGATAATTTAGTGGATCAATCTTAGCTACCAAGTGTGTTTGGTGATTCAACATGTAATGTCTTAGTTTTTGTGCTGCAAAGACAACTGTAAGGCATGCGCATTCAATGGTTGTATATTTCAACTCATATCCTATCAGTGTGTGACTGATATAATATATGGATCTTTCTTTTTCCTCATAGTCATTTTATGCTAATAATGCCCCTAGTGTGTTTGTAGTTGCAAAGACATACAGGTTCAATGACTTGCCTTCAATGGGAGGCATCATGACCGATGGTGTCAATATATATTCTTTGATTCGTTTGAAGGTTGTGTGGCATTTGTTTATCCAGACAAAGGGAATACTTTTGCATAACAGATATTGAAATGGTTGACACTTGTCTGCCAACTGTGTGATGAAGTGTCAGATGGACTGCAGTCTACCCTGAAGTGTTCTCAACTCACTGATTCCTTTTGGTGGAGGCATGTCTATAATTTATTTCACTTTTGTAGGATCAACTTCTATGCCTCTTCGTGAAACTATGTAGCCCAATAGTTTTCCTGAAGTAACCCCAAAGACACATTTTTTTGGGTTCAAACAAACTTTGTAATCTTCTAGCCATCTAAAAAAACTTTCCAGGACCCCGATATGGTCTTTCCATGTCAAAGATTTGGCCAAAAGGTCATCCACATAATCCTCCATTAGGATATGCATCATGTAATGAAATATTGCTGTCATAGCTCTCTGGTATACGGTGCCTACATTCTTTAGGCCAAAAGGCATGACATTCCAACAGTATGTTTCCCATGGGCATGTGAATGCCTTTTTGTGCTGATCTTTAGTTGCGATGCGGATTTGGTTATAGCCTAAGAAACCATCCATCAGAGACAGCATCTCATACCCTACTGTGAGATCAACAATCATGTCTATATTCGACAACAGGAAATCATCAAGTTTGGAAAAGCCTTATTTAAATCTCTGAAATCCGTACAGATGCGGATTTATCTGTTAGGGTTTGTGACAGGGACAATGTTGGATATCCAGTTGACATAGTCTATTGATCTTATGAATCCAGCATCCAGTAACTTCTTTAGTTCAGCCTTTACAAGTAGTGCAATCTGTGGATACATTTTCCGTAATTTTTGCTTGACTGGCTTGATTCCCAGGATTAGAGGAAGATGATGTAATACCAATTCTAGATCAAGGCCTGGCATGTCATCATATGACCATGTGAAGTTAACTTTCCTATTTGTGAAGATTTGTTGAAATTCAGGTTTTTCTTCCTCTAACAATGATGTGGCCAAGAGAACCATTTCGGGATTCTCTGGTGTAGCTATGTTAACTTCCATTGTGTCTTCGATAAGCATAGCTGATTTTCCTATGTGACGGGATTAAAGTCCAATCCTCCATCCTTAGGTGCCTCAGAGAGGTTTTCACCTTCAGATATGTCCTTTGTTTTAACTATTTTTTTGTTAGAAGGTGCCTTGTGGTTTTCACCTAAAGACATTTATTTTTTTAATTTATTCTTTGTACTTTTGCGATTGGAGGATTGCACAGTCTTCCCGAAGTAAGTTGCACAATCTAGGTCAATAGAGAATCCTGCTTTGTGATCACCCCACGGTAGGCCTTCTCGGAGCCCCATAAACTCTGCAATGGCCTCATCATTCTGAAAGATATCCATAATAGGTGGATCTTGTTGGTCCCAGTCAATCAGTTGTGGATAAACAAGGGAAATCCCATTGTCAGTGCTGGTAAAAGATGGGGAAGATGTGGAAAGTGTGCAAATCGAAGCCTCAAGTGTGAAGACAAAGTTATCAATTTCAAAATCCATGTCAGATGCAATGGATGGACCATATTCAGTTTCAGATGAGTTGAATTCATAGTCATAATAAGGGATAAAATTATCAGCATCATGACTAGTGGCTGGCATTTCAGAGGCATGCACAGTAGGTTTAGACATGTTAGGCTCTTGGGTGGGCTCGGGAATGGGGTAGGATGATTCAGATGTTGCTGATATAAATTTATGTTCTTCTGGATCCCAAGGAATACTTACCCATTCCTTATTTTTAGAATGCCGGTCAATAGGATCAATGTTATATTCTTGTCAGAATTGTTCTTCAAAAGGGGGTTGGCCAAGTTCCAGGAATAGTTCGTCAATATCATAGTCACTTAGGGTTTTCTCAGATCCCCATTCCCATTCATTAGAGTCAGTTTTGGTAAGGGATTCTTCGCATGTCTTGACACTTTTTGGAGCTGTTACGTCCTCACTTGAAAGTTCATAGGCATGTCAATCGTCAGTTTCGAGTTGGTCAAACCCTAGCCCCACGTACCTTGGTCTTGCAGAAATAATAATAGGTTCTCTCCTTCCATTGTTGGCTTTTCCAAGGCCACTTGTGACATCATACCCTAGTGCCTTGCTTATTTCATAGATTTTTCCATATACATGTAGTGGTAGTGGAGGTAATCCCTCTACGTCTTTGTAGATCCAGTTAGCTATGTTGATAATGACTTCATTACCCATATCTCCCCATAGGGTGAATACTATTTTTGGTGGAACATTGAAAGTTATTTTAGGCTCGACTCCAAAACATGGTCTACCATAGACTTTAGGTGGCTTAGGTATTGTGGTGATACAATAAGCCGTACTCAATTTGAATTCTCCACAGCCAAGGTCCTTGATCTTTAGGTCATTACTTGGTATGGAGATCAAGGAGGATGGTGTGGAAGAAGTTGATGGAATGGATATGGATGATTTGGTGAGTGCAGACGGGTCAATATATTTTGAAGAGGTGGAACTTGAGGCTTCCCGATTAATGGGTACTTGGTGCTCAGCAGTGGCTCTCAAATTGGTATAGTATTTAAATGGATTAGGATCTCCTGGGATAGTAATTTCAGTACCATCAAAAGGGAACTTCAGCCATTGGTGGTATGTTGAAGGAACGGCCTTTAAGGCATGTATCCATGGGCGACCAAGTAAGATATTTTAATGTATGTCATGATCTAGGACCTGACATGTTGTATCTATAATAACTAGTCCCACACGAGTTGGAATTGTAATGACGCCTTTAGAAGTGCATTCTTCATCATCATATGCCTTGATGACAATGCTCTTGGTAGCATCTACACATGCATCAAAGAAGCCAAGAGCTTTAACCAATTTTGAAGAGCAGATGTTCAATCCTACTCCACCATCTACTAAGACTCATCTAACCTTATGTTTGTGTACAAAAACCTCGATATGAAGGGCATCATTATGAGATGATTTGGGTGAGGAATAGTCAGTGTCCGAAAATGTAATGTGGTGAAGCAAACTCAAATAGTCGACCATGGTTTCAAAATGATTGACATCAATGTTGTTTGTGAAAGAAGACTCTTGCAGGACTTTATCCAAGATGGCCCTATGTGTGGGTGAAATGCAGAGCAATTCAAGAATGGATATTTGAGCGGGTGAATTATTCAATTGCTCAATAAGGTTGAACTCTACTTTAGGGTTTGACTGTCTAGCAAACAGGCTAGGTATGGTAATTTTAGGCTAATGAGAAGAGGGACTTGGGATAGTGACCTTTCCTTTACACGTGGTGACATTCCATTCCAGGGCCTTTTTAATGGTAATAGTATTGACACACTTATCTTCATCAACAACGCAAAGATTGATAATGATGGTACCACTAGAATAATTGTAGGTTGGGCAGACGTGATTGTAGGCAAGACGAACGTGATTGGCTTGATTATTGTTATTCTTTGTGCCAAATGAGGAGGGATTACTAGAACCATGATCCTGCAGTGGATTCTTGCAGATCGTATGATCTGCATTAGATGCAAACGGTTGACCTCCTAACTCAATGGTACGATTTTCAATAAGGTCTTGCACAAGATTTTGTAGCTAATGGAAAGAAGAAGTTTTGTTCCCTTTGACATGATGGTAATCACAAAATACATTATCATCCCACCATGATGGCTTGAACTAACCAGGGTCATACAGTTTAGGTTCTTCCAAAGTTATGACACCATTTTGGATAATTTTCTTTAAGACAATTTCGATAGGCTCCCCCAAGGGAGTGTATGTGCATTTTTGAAAATGACGTGGTTGACGTGGCTGCCTTTGATTAGATTGAGCAGGATTATTTTGAATAGCATTGGCAGTTGATGTGGGTGTAGTCACAGGTGCATTTTGATTTTGAACTCCTTTGATGGTGAGTACATGACCTGTTGCATTAACAGTTTTGGCATCGACCACACCATCATTGGTGATGTGTTTGTTCATAACCGAGTATTTGGTTTTTTCATTAGAATTACTTGGGTTATTGTTTGTGGTGGTGATCGTTTTGCCACCATATTTCAATTCGCCTTTGGCGATCAAGGCTTTTTCAAGTTGAACACCTTTTTCAACAAGGTCAACAAAGGTGGTACAACAATAGACTTGTAAGCCATACCTTAGCGGTCCTAGGAGATTTTGTACAAACATGTTAACTTTCTCCTTTGCAGGTATTTCTACCGAACATCTGCTTTCTAAGGTTCTCCATCTTTGGAAAAATGGGATAAAAGTCTCTCCTGCATCCTCTTGGGTAAGTCTGCATAAGGAGGCAATGTCAATACCTGTGTCAATGTTATAGGAATAGTTTTCAACAAACTTTTTTTCCAATTCATCCCATGTTTTGATTCCCTTAGGCAATAACGAGAACCATTCTAGTGCATGGCCTATGAGACTTCTAGAGAAGAGTCTCATGAGATAAGTTTGTTCATATGCAATGTCCATGCAACTGGTGGTGAATTCTCTTATGTGTTCAATTGGGTTTTTCTTGCCTTTGTATTTAGGGAAATGTGGCACCACATATCAATGAGGAAACGCTGGCATATACAAGGTTGTGTCTAACGGATATGGACATAAGTCATGTGACATGTATGACTTTTTGTTTGACTATTGCAAGGTATCTACTTGTGTTTGAAGAGCAGCAAGTTGGAGTGTGATTTCCTCCACAATTGGGTTGTTGGTAGCATCAAACATATTGGTGATAGGTATGGATTGGTTTCCCACCTATTGTGATGAGATGTGTTGGTTTGGGATGTGTTGTTGGTGAGAAAAATGAGTGTTCTGATTTGGTTGTTGTTGGAAATGAGTATTTTGACAAGGGATGTGCTGCTATGTATGGACTTGAGAAGCATAAGTGGGGATGTGAGATCCCACCATGTTGGATTGAATTTGGGTGCCTTGCTGGTTTTGAGTATGTTGATTCCCAAATTGAGTGGAAAATTGGGTGCCTTGATTGCCTTGCCCAAATAGGTAATTATGGCCTTGAGGAATGTTGGTATTTTGCCTCAAAGGAATGTTGGTATTAACCTGTGATGAATTTGAGACATTAGGTTGGGTGCCCTGAATGAAAACTCTTCGTTTATTTCTCCCAAAAGAGTTTGATGAGTTGGTTGCCATAGCATTTGAGGAACCTAATAATAGGTTTGTTGATGTACGCATGGAACTAGATGAAGTTCCAAAGAGGTTTGAGGTGGTTGTACCCATTGTTGATCCAAATGTTTCTAAAGGAATAGTGGATGTTTGTTGGGGGATGGATTGTGATGTGGTGTTGGTTTCGGTAGATGATCTCCCAATAGATTTTATGTTGAATGTTGTGGATGCATTGGTTGTGGTGGTAGCATGACCAAGGGAGGTAGCATTAATGGTGTTAATGACATTTTGTGAAGTGGCTCCCATTGAAGTATTGTGTGATTGGGAATCAGGAGATGTTTCTCTAATAGTGTTGAGGTCAAATCCTTTTGGTAACCTAGCAACTTGGTCAAGGAGCATGGCTAGATATCTAGTTGAGTGATTTAGAATGAGTTCTTCCACAAAAAAAGCCACTTCTAGGTTTTGGGCAGTAGCTTGTATGTCTTCTTCAATGATTTCCCCATTGTGGTCTTTGTGGACAAATTTTTCAAAAGGATTTTATGAAGAGGGTGGTAATGACATCTCACTAAATGGATTGCTAGCAGAATTTCCCATGTCATTAGAAAAGGTATTCATGTCATTAGAGAATGAATTCATGTCGTTGGTGAAATTGAGAAAGTTGGTGTCTTGACCAAAAGAACCCATGAGTCTTTTCTTTCTTTGTAATCTAGTTTCAACCATAAAAAGTCTTGCTCAACTTTGGAATGATGAAGGTGAATGACCTAAATACTACTCTATGTTTTTGGGTGTTTTTGGAATTGAGGAATGTTATGAAATGCAAATGAGACCAAAAGGAGACTAAAGGTTTGTGAGTGCAAATAATATGACACTAAAGTGAGGAGACTAATGGTATGCAAACTAAAAGGATCCTAAGATGCACTCACTATTGGTAAATCTAAGGAGATGTATACTTGATCATACAAAGTTTTGGCAATGCTTCAGGTTTGGAATATCAATGGACTGTAAAAGGACTAAAGGAGGACAAAGTGAAATTTCCACACTAGACTATTGAGTGGGAAATAATTCACTAAAGATATTGACTAAAATACAAAGGGTGATTGAGTCCAATGATAACCTATTTTTGAATGCAAAGGTTTGACAATAGATGGTAAGGAATCTACTCCTAAAATCTGCAAAATGAGTGTCTAAGGAGCTGGTAGAGTTTAACAATGCAATTAATGAAAATGCAAATGGAATCCTATGGTGACTTTAAGAATGCTATCTATAATGCAATGATGAGGGAAGTTGAGAAATTCAATATTTTGTTTGACAGAAACAGTAGAGAAAGACTTGATGGAATCCGGAAAAGACAATTTTGGCCCTCAGTTTTGACAGTGAAAATAAATTTATGAAGTCTGGAAAATGCATCTTATCAAATGTGTTACAACAAGGAAGATGCATCTTAGTAAGAGGATGGCGGTGTTTTAATTGGAAAATGTGGCTCAAAATGGCGAATGCAGCTCAGTATCAGTCAAATGCAGTTTGGAAAGGCGATTGCGGCATATGAGCAAGCAAATGCGGTTTGATAATTTGATTGTGTTCTAAGAAGTTGTGAATGTGGCTCAACAAAGCAATTGAGGCTCAAAATTAATCAATTACGATTTGACAGGGCGATTGTGTTGCAGGAAGCAAATTTCTTAAAGAATTTCAGCAGTTTGACCAGATTTGTTTCAGTTTGACAAGTTTGTTTCAGATTTTGGCAAGTTTGACAAGTTTGATGTTCATTTGTTTAGATTGTCTGAAAACACTTGGCAAACACATGGTGTTGTAAAAATGAAAAACAGCCACATAGAAGACATTTACAAAAAACTTATGGCTGCAAGGACAATACTCTTATGGATCCCAAGCGGATTTTACTCCAACCGCATATCCTTAGCAGATGAATTCAGAAGCTTGGCCCCACAGGCTCCCCCTTACAATGCACTCACTTCTTAGGACAACCAAGCTTCCAACCTCCATGAAACTCCCATGCCAGATTGATCATCTCTACTAAAAAATGTGCAGGTGTGGGTGCCTTGATGACGACTATTGTTGCACCAAAGAATAGAAGGTTTTTGATCACTAAAACAAAGTTTTTAATTTGGGCGCCCGTTCAGAAGGCCACACGAGAGGCATTATCATCCTAGTCTACAGAGGTTATGCTCTACAGGTTTCGACGCACCACAAGGGTACTAGGGAGTCAATTCTTGGTCCGCAAGAAGTTCTTTAATGCTAAGCTTTCCTTAACATTAAAATTTATATACCGGTTGGGCATCGCTTGGCTTTAGCGCATTACCGGTTTGAGTCGCTTTGGGGTGCATACTTTTTTCCACCAAAGCAGGCCTAATTTTCTAAAGATAACAAAAGTGAGCCAACATATTCATAGTTCAATCAATCTTTGTTTAAAAACAAAGAGAGAGCACATGAATATACTAACTCACACTCGCATGTTGTTCTTTTTAAGCCCAAATTGAAGTGTGTTGGCGTGATTACTATCTAAATCATCAAACAAAAAAAAATGGTTCATTTTAACTATTTGTAGTATTGTCAAGCATGGGGTTCATTTTAACTATTTGTAGTGTGAGCTTAGCTAACAGTTAATTTAAAACCCATGAAAAAAGAAAACAGAAGTGATTGTTCTTTTTAACCTTATGCACTTGCGTGATTGTTCATTTTATTTATGAGTGAAATGCAAATTGTGAAGTTAAATTAAATAAACAATCAATAAGATCTGGTTAGACTCCAGCTTGACACATGTTGTCACAGAAAGATTAGTATCTTGAAAATTCTCTAATCTAGAAGCAAAAAATAGGAAGAAACTAAAAAAAATACAAAATAGAAAAAAAAATTCTTACCAGTCATTTGCGTCATAGCAGAGCAAATGTGACTCCATATGGCAGATGCGGTTTGATATGGCGTTTGTGGTTCGGATCTTGGCAAATGCATCTCAACAGGTCAGTTGCATCATTCGAGAAGTCAAATGCGTTATGACAGAGCGATTGCATCGCTCGAGCAAGCAGATGTGGCGCAATAGAGTGTTTGCATCACACAGTCTATCAATTGCATCGTTCTGTATACCTATACCTACAAAAAAAAAAAGAGAAGACTGTACAAGAACCTGCAAAAACATGTTAAAAAAAAAGAAAGTCGTGTTCACCAATGTATCAATGGGTTTTTGAGCAAGGATTAGATTAGATTAGCATATATATAAATGCAATAGAAATAAAACCCACAATGTCAATGGAATGCATAGGAAAATAAAGTAAAGAAACAAACAAGAGAGATCTCATCCAATCCTTCCTTCTCCATGGCTAACTTCCATTGCACCTTCTAGCTTGTTGTGATGATGAGTGTGCCCTCAAATTGTGATGAGAAAACTCTACTATATGGCCTAGCCCTAAGCAAAGTTTTGAAGGATTTGTACTATAAGCTATGCAATAGAAACTAAATTCTAAATGCAAACAAATAAAATGACAATACTAGAATGCAAGAGAGATTTAAATCAATTCCAAGATTCAAGAGATCAAGAGGTCAAATTTCAGGATTTTCCAAGATGTCGAAATGAGAACAAAATTGATATTTTATAGAAAATGCAATTTTGGATGGACAGATGAGATGAGAGGTTGAGAAATGCCCTAGAATCAATGGTCAAGATTCAAAAACAACAACTCTCAATTAGGGTTAGGTTAAGATTTCCAAATGAGTGGACAAGATTTAATTTAAGAAATTAAATCAAGGATGGAGAATAAATGTGACAGTGAGATGAAAATTAGTAAAATCAAGAAGATAATGATTGAACAAGAAGATGCGATTTAGAAAATCAATAATTTTATCAATTACTTGATTTGTAGAAGAATATTACCATTTATGAATTTAGTGAGATAGTAAATAATTGATTTTAAGATTATTTACTAAAAGAAGAAGCAGTTAACCATGTGAAGCCATTTTTAAATAAATTATTTTATTTAAAATGAGGGAATGTCAAATAAGGCAATTAAATAATTAGAAATAATTATTTAATTTAGAAGATGTGTTTGATTAATTAAATAAATTAATAAATCTATTTAATTAAAAGAGGAGTTGAGAATTAGTGACATATTAAATAAATAAAATAAAATATATTTATTTAATAATCAAAGGACATAAATGAAACAGATTAATTAGATAAATTAAGAAATTTATTTAATTGTGAGAAGACATTAGATAATTAGTGACGCATTAAATAAATACATAAGATCTATTTATTTAATAATCATGAAGAATAAAATAAAATGAATTAATTAAATAATTATGAATTATTTAATTAATAGTCGAAGGTGGACAAAGACATAATTAAAATGTCATAATTATGCTAGAATGAAAAGTGGTAAAACAGTGCTTGCAAGCCTAGGTCATTTTTATGTGTCTACATAATCAAGTGAGTTAAGTTTTGAAATTTATTTTCCCATTAGACCACTGATTCACCCCTCCTCCCTCATCCCCCCAACCCTCTCAGTTGTCATGTACTCCAACAAAAATAACTTTTCCCTTCTATCCATCTTTTCCATTAAAGGCTACATTTACCAATTCATGTGCCATGAAACAAGCCGCAAATCAAGAGTTATGAACCATTAGGAAATAAATCACAAACAATACCATTTTTGAGACAAAGATTGAGCCACAATCTATGGGACGAGTTTAAAAATATAAAAACAAGTCACCTCCAAAAGACACCAAAATAACTCATACATAAACACAAGAAAATCCAAATTAAAACAAATTTATATCTAAAATAAAGAAATATTTGGAGAAAAAGCTTTAAGAATGTCCATAAAGAATAATTGTTCATCTTCCTCCACCAGCTCTATAGATCTCCTCACCTCTAATTCCCTTGCATCTAATGTTTTAAGATAATATTATTTTATACACTTTATCATTTGCACTCATTATTGATCATTTATTCAATCAACCTTGATTGAAGGTTATTTTACCTTATAGTTTTCTTGTTCTCTAGTAACATATAAATTTCTTAACATCACCATTTTAACTTTCAAAGTTTCATCTTATTAGTAGTAGACATGCAAAATTGAAACAAAAATATATCACCAAGTGATGTTTTGCAAAAGCCAGACAAGAAAAAAAGCTTTAAACCATCAACTTGCATCCTTTTAAAATTACTACAAATTTATTTTTTAATTTAAATTTTGCAACATTAGACTACTAAAATCTCTGAAAACACTTCAACTCCGTTAAAATGTTGGATGTGCTAATGAGTTGAAGTGATAGTCCTCAGCAGGATAGGTTGGATTTAGATGGGTGGCCCCAAATTGAGCGTAAGAGGATGGAGTAGTTACTAGATTTGCTCAAAAATGCAGAAAAGTGGATTATGCTCGCAAGAGGAAAAAAACGAAAACAAAAGCAAAATCAACCATTATGTAAGAAGGAAGTTAACCTGTATAAAAAAATTTAAACCTAACGCTGCAAAGCAGCTTCAATCCCTGCCTATGGCTGCATAGTTGATTTACAATAAAATAATTTGCAGTTAAGGTCTTGAGTAAAATTTAAATATCATCGTGGTGCTAGATTCGCCGGAATGATATTATCTTGTTCCTTGTTCTTTGAACTTCAAATATTATTAATTGGAGTAAGTAGCATTCTCTATATGTTAACTACAAATTTTTAAATTCATGGATTTTTTTTTGCCTATTATTGTTGTTGCAAGGCATTGTCGTAATGGAGTATGAAAAATTTCTTTCTGTAATAAGAATTTACGAGTGCCAGAGGTTATTTGACTTTCTATAAGAGCTGAAAATACTCAGTGAGAAACACATTCTAAAAGTAAAATGAACCTTTCCAGAGCTTAGCTTGGTGACATACACTAAGGGCCTGGAAGTGTTATTTTTCATTCACGATGAACAGATTTGATGATTGATTTCTAAGCAGACTCCCTAAAGCTCAACATTAAAAGGTTTGAAAGCTCGAGAAAGATATCACTATTAAAAAAAAATTATATCCAATTGCCTTCCTCTCATAAAACATTCTGAAGTCTCCCCCAACGAAAAGGCTCCCCCTGAGGGAAGACTGATATCAACATTATTGGACATGGTTTTAAGTTTAACAATATCCTTTCCGAGTTTTAACATGTTAATAGTTACACCATTGTTCGTATTGATTATTATAATCCTAACCTCTGTCATTCTCCCATTTTTCAAATAGCTCAGCTAATTGGGAGACCTTTTCTTCTATAAGTAAAATACAATTACGAACAAAGCATGGAAGAAATTAGGACGTTTAATATATTGAAACTATATGTGAAAAATAAAGGATGCTTATTTTTTGGCTAATAGGCCAATTATTATATGACTTTCCTAGTAATGGACTTCCACTTTCATCTATAAAAAATTGTAACGCTTCCATCATACAAAAATCATAATTTTTATATACCTATTATTAAACATAAGTTAATGGGCTAGGGTCGGTTAAATGTTTGAGGCATTTGTTTTAGATGTTGAGGAAATACAAACAGGTGAGGTTTATAGTTTTGGATGCCAATGGAACCCCATTTTAGCTCAGTAAGAATTCTCTTTCAGGAAATCTTGCAAGCCTTTAACGGTTTTCATTCCTGGGGAAGAAGTAATTCAAATTGAGCTTTTCTATGAAGGATTTGGTTAATTTTTGGAGGTTTTTTTCATTAACGTGGATTTTACTTCGTTTTGCAAGGGTTTTATTTGAGATTGATAACAGATGCCTACTCTTTTGCAAAATATGGCCAGAAGTGGATTAAGACAAGGACAGTGATTGATAGCTAAAATATTAAGTGGAATGAACAATACACATAGAAATTTTTTGACCCGCTGTGGTAGTTTTTGATAATTGCCACTTTCAAGGAGGGTTGTTGACAGGGTATCAGCAGCTAAAGATGCAAGGATCGGTAAGGTACGTATATGTTTGTCCACTCTTGTGATCGATTATGTCTACATCCATTCTCATCCCTCATTGGTGCTACGTCTTTCAGGGGTTAAAAAGCTGGGTGATATCCAGTTGGCAGTTCACTCATTATGTTAATATTTAACTAACATGATGCAGATTGAGACCCTCAGGCACCATGCCATGCAAATAGTAGCAATGATGCTTACCCAAGCTGAGCCTCTACTAAGGGAAAATGTTGTTGAGTATTTGCTTGATGTGGATTCTCACATTTGGAGCTAAGTTATCGATTTGTTTTTGGATTCGGGTACGAGTATGCGAATCCGGTACAGGATTCGGTCAAAAAAAAATTTGGGATTGGGTACGGTAATACAAAAACATATAAAAATTAGAAATATATACATATTTGCACCAGTAATTAAGTTCAAAATACCACATAGCATCATGATCATTTAATTATAATAAACAAAACCTCCATAAAAATATAAAAATTAAAAATACTACAATGTCAATTAGTCAAACTCAAAGGTTATAGTTTATTTGTTTCCTGGACGTATCCAGATCGAATCAGAATCAGAATCTGAATCCACATCGAATCAAAATCCGAATCCGGCACCTAGGGGAAGAATCCGGAAACTAAGATTTGGAGCATACATAGCAGTAAAGCTAACTTTCTCTATGTCAGGAATCTATTGCCCAACTTGATAGTAGGGAGCTAATTTAGATGTATATGCATGTGAAAGAATCCTATCACTACCATCCTAGTTCATATCATGTATCTCATTCTAACTTGTTATCCACGGTTGATACTTCCAATTGTCTTTATATGCATGTTCTTGATTGGCACATGGCATTTTTGCTTCTATCCCAGCCATTCCCCAACATGGACATGGCTCATGCAAAATTTATTCGCCCTAATGAACTTGAAGAATTCGACACACTTCCTACTTCTAAAAGCTCCAATATTGTGAGGGTGATATGGTAGATTGAGGGGTACCACTAGGAGACTGCTGACTGTGGTGGCAGACATTGCTACTTAGGGAGAAAGATTTCAAGTGCTTTTTAAAAGTTGGAGAGATCCCCAAGCTACAAGTTTATTTGTGATATTTTGTTTAATAGTTGCTATAGTTTTGTGTGTCACAACCTTCCAAGTTGTTGCATTTTTTGCCACCTATGTTCTGCATCAGCCAAGATTTTGGCACAACCTCCTTTCTATTCCTCTCCATTTATTTAGGAGATTACCTGCTCAATCTGATAGTATGTTGTAAGTAGCTTGGTTTTTAATGACACAAGTTGTTATGTGATTTAGTGTTAGCTCTGTTGCCTCTAGAACAAAATTATTTTATTTGCTTGTTACAATCTATAGTTCTCTCCAACATTGTAGCATGTCATTTTAGAAGATATATGCCCTTATGGGTGCAGTGTCAATTATTTGTCTCAGGGTAACAAGCAGAATAACATGTTTCCCTTTCTTGTTCACCAGGTAATTAAAGGCATCCCATTGTAACAGAATCTCTATATGTAAGTTGAATTTGTTAATTATGTTTTTCTTTTCAAAACTTGTCGAGGAATCCTCTATACACTAAAGTGTATTGTGGTTCTCAATTCATCCACTCATTAACCCATGGTGCATGGTCAAGATTGATAAACAATGGTACTTATTTTACTCACATTTTTAAGTTTAACTCACTCTGTAGTTTACAGGGATGTAAATAGTCAATGAAATGTAAGTCTCTCAAGTGAATTGCAACAATGGGTAGCATGGGCTTAATCATGATACATCACCATAAAGCAGGTTAAAACTTAAAATCATCGCCAATTTAGACTAAAATATGCATATTTATATGCTTTTTATTCTTTGTATGGGATGCATCAGGCTCAGATATGGAACCACCACCTTTTTATTATCCTTAACATGTATTCATTTGTCTCTCCTGAACAGATCCCATCTTTCGTTGGACTTGGGCAATCCATTTTATAGAAAGCCTGTCAAAACCACATTCTCTAACCATAATCTCTTTGTCTTCTACCCTTTCTCATCTAAACATTTAAGGATCATTAGACTTTGTCCATCCATGTCATTTATTCAATCTTCTTTTTCATGCTATTTTTGACTCGGCCCTTCCATCCTCCCAATTTCCCCTCCCTTTGTAACAATTATTTCTATTGTAGGTTTCATGCCCTCTATACAATGATTATGTTAAGATATCCACTTATCTCCTCAGGCATTTCAAGCAGTTCTTATTAGTTGTATCTTATTATTTTGAGGAGATTATATCTTCTTTGCTTGTGTGTATCTTTTTATTTTTTTATGAATAGGAAGATATCTATATTAATATAAAGATAAAATTATAAATTCACAAAAAAGGGGCGGGTGCTAAGAAGGCACACCCCGAAAGTCACATGGGCAGAGCCTAGAAAAAGCCAAAACGATCACATGGACCTAGCCCAGAAGTCTAGGAACATGAAATAAAAAAATTAAGCTGCCAAAGCAGTGCTAGTGGAGCCTGGGGGATCCCTGTCATCCAGATTCTTCCCCCATACATCAGTAGGGTTTGGAGTGACGTCAGGAGGAGCACCACAAACATCATCGTCTTTATCTTTATCTTTTTCATCTTCCTCGCACCGAGGCAAGATTACTAGAGCCAACCGCAGAAAAACTTTGCCATTGGTAGGCCAGCCAGAACTAGAAGTAGGTAGAGCATCAGAGGGCCACCCAAAACCACCACCACCACTCCCTATGGCACCACTAGAGTGCCAACCCTGACCAGGATGCAGAGGAGGAGAACAAGCCCACCTAGGAGGCTGGGAGTGGGAACGTACGAAGTCACTCCACTTCTGGCCCCGAGAAGGCGATCGGTTGCGGAAGGAGGAGGGCGAATCAGGAATCTGAGCCATAGTACAAGGGGCAATGCCCTAGTGGTCCAGGAGGACCTATAGGTGAGCCACCTCAAGTGCAACCTTGTTGGCTTGCACTTGAATCTGTAAGAGAACATTAGAACAAATAATTGTTTTAGCATAAAGAGACACATTAACATCTAAATGAGAATGAGCAAATATACAAGTCTTTCTATGTTTCCAGATATTGAAGAGGATTTCCACTCTGAAAATGTGCCAAAGCTAGGTGAACTTAGTTGGGGTTCCAGGCAGGTCCCCCAGCAGAACCATATGCCAAGAGAAGGGTTTCGACTGAAAAGGCCGAAAAAAATCATGAATCCAAGTCCAAAGCTACTGAGCTCTGGGACAAAACCAAAAAATATGTTTAAAGCTTTTAGGCTGCCCACAAAAAGGGCAGCGAGGGTCATGAACCCCCATATGAACAAGCCGAGAACCCATAGGCAAGCCTTGGAAAAGAATACACCAAGCGAAGTGGGTCAGCTTCAGATTAATAATTGCAGACCAAGTGGCATCAAACCTCAAATGCCAAGTATGGGCAGAGGAATTAAGAAGTCACCTCTAGTTCAAAGAACTAATCATAGGAAAATGGGGTGAAAGCCACCTGTAACCAAGCGGCGACTTGTAGCTCTTGAGAGGAGTGTTAGAAAACTATTTCCAATTTTTCCACCAAGGTTTGTTCCCGTGGATGTCAACTTTGTGAAGCATGTCCGTCGGAATGGCGCTCACCAGCCCATCGAAAGTAGGAAGGTCCTGGTTTTGAGGATTGTACTGGGCTTTAAAAGCATCCCACTGCAAGAGACACATAGTAGGCCGATGAAAGAGCTAATGCAGTGTTTGAATGCCCTTTTTGTGAAACTTGAGGGCTTTGAGCCAAGGAGACTTGGTCAGGGGTTGACCATTCTGAGCCAGAAGGGGAGAGCACCATAAATTATGCTGGTTAATGGAAAGCCCATCACGAAATCTAGCCCTGACCCAACGCAGCCAAGGCTTATAGGTTTCCCAAGAGCGTCAGATGCTCTTGGCCACAAAGGACCCAATAATTTGAACTGGCTCCCTCATAACCAGGAGGGTTTGGAGAGCGATACCTTTTTAGGCGGGCCTGTGAGCAGGAAAACTAGACAGAATACAATTCCTGAGGAGAATCTTCCAAGCTTCATCCCCGGTGAGAGCACGAATAATCCATTTGACATAGAGAGCAGTCCCTTGTCATTGAGTGGAGAGAAAATCAAGCCCTCCAGAGTCCTTGGGGAGGTAGAAAAACTCCCAAGCAACTCGATGAAAACCCTTGTGGGTTTCAAAGGAGGCCCATAAAAAATCCCGAAGTAACTTTTGAAGCCTATTGTAGGTAGCTTTAGAAGGAGCCCAACAGGAAGAAATAGTAGACGTGGGTGGCTGCAAAAATTTTAGAGCAAACTTGGAATTTGCTAGCCAATGATAGAGGCTTAGTAATCTAATAGGCCAGTTTCTTCTCAACCCTGGAGAGCATGGCTTGCCAAATCTCCCAAGAGGAAGCCTAAAAGGTGAAGGGGATGCCCAGAAACCGAAAGATTTCTCCCTGCCCAATCCACTTCCAATTATAAGTTTGAAGCCACGCAAGAGTGGGGAGCATCAATTGTCTATAGCACAAAGTTTTGTGCCATTGAATTACAAAATCGGAGGCAGACAAAAATTATTAGGCAATCAAGGGCCGTAGTGATGGAAACTTCATCCTCCAAGAGAGTGAGAAAAGAATCATGCTCAAAGTGGCCATTAACAAGATGCTCCTGGGAGTCTGGGAGAGAGATTCCTTTAACACATTATTGGGAGATGACATGGGCCAGGAGATATCTGAAGCCTTCAGTAGCCAGCATGTACAAAACAGGGGCAAGAGGGCACCCCTGGTGAATGGAACGAAAAAGACCAAAAGCAGAAGACTGGTGACCATTGATGGAAATGCAAGCCGAGGCATCAGAAAAAAACATGCGAATGGACTGGATAAAGTTGGGCCCAAAGCCCAAGGCTTGCAACATCGCAAGAATGAAAGGCCATTCAATGTGGTCATAAGCTTTGGAAAAATCAATTTTAATGAACACTGCTTTTTGGTCCGACCACTGAGCCCACTCCATGCCTTCCCAAATAGCAATAATGTTATCTAGAATAAACCTGGATTTAATGAAACCAGTCTACTCAGGATGCACAACCTAAGGCAAGAGGTGGTGAATTTTCAGAGTCAGGGCTCTGGCAATGATTTTGTAAGAAACATTGAGAAACGTGATGGGCTGCCAGTTACAAATATCCTTCGGATCCCCAGGCTTAGGTATGAAGTTAATATTGCCTTTATTTATTAAATTGCCTAGAGAATTGGTTTGAAAGGCTTCAAGATAAACATGATGTAAATCACTCCCAACACAGTCCCAAAGAGCTTTGTAGAATTCACAAGGAAAGTCATCAATCCCAAGAGCCTTATCATCGGCCATGGAGGAAATGGCTTCCTTGAGATCATCAATTTTTAACAATTGATCACAAAATTGATTTGGGCTGAAGACAGCCTATGTGGCACAACAACAAGGCAGTCCTAAAGGGTTTGCTCGCATGCAGGCATGGGGTCCTGAGCAGTGAAAAATTGTTCATAGTGACACACAAAATCTTGGAGAATGTCAAGTAGCTTAGAGAGCACCTCGTTACCATCTTTTAATGTTTTGATGCTTGGGGATGAGTACCTGGAATGAAGGGCCAAAAAAAACTCTTTGGAGGCACAATCACCAATTTTGAGCCAGTGAAGTCGAGCTTTGATTTGAGTGCCTCTGGCGGTATAATTATTTGCCACTTGCTTTTTTTGTCTTAAATCCTCCACCTGGACTTGATCTGACGAGGAGAAAGGACTGGCCGCCAAAGCCTCCATAGCCATACGCAGGTTGGCAATGGTGGCCTCATAAGAACGCCGATGAAAGATAGCAAGCTGGCACCCATAAATGCCCAAGAAATGTGCAGTACGAATGATGGCATCATTCCACGAAGCAATCCAACCCATATGGTCAGGTGGCCTGCACTCTAAATTCCACACCTGGTGAATGTGGGCTAGGGTGAGCTTGTGGCAAAGTAAAGATGTGTTCAAGAAGAATTGAGTGTTACACGTGCGGGGTTGATAAGATGCCCATTCAATGCAAAATTGAATTAGGAAATGATCAGAAAGAGTCACATCCACTAACGGCTTTACTGGCAAGGTAGAGCTAGTAAAGGAAAAAAAGATTGAACGAAGATCATGGCATGATCAAGGCATTTAAAGACTCTATCAAAACCGGCCCTGTAGTTACACCAAGTATGCTAGACAGAATGAGAATGGCGATAGCCCATATTGGGATCAAAAATCCCCAATTTATTATGCATGTAAAACCATGCCTCCCTTTCAGCCGCTACCCAACAAAAAGGAAAGGTGCAATTCTTTTCATACGCCATCTCAACCATGTTGAAATCCCCACAGAGCAACCAGGTGGCAACTGGAAAAGAATCAACAATCTAGTGCCAAAGCAAGCAGTGCTCCACAAAATCATTAGAGGCATAAACATTAATAATCCCGAAGGAATGATTCTCAATATTGACAAGAACCCAGACAACCCATTGGGAGGGGTCAACCCCATGATCCACCACACAAGAATGCAATCGCGGGGCCAAAAGAGTGGCAACTCCACCACCACCGGCCTCATGCAAAGTGTGAAACATAGTATTGGCTAGCCAGATAGAGCGACAAGCCGAAGTGAGCAAAAAACCTAAAATTTTAACTTCCTGGAGACAAGGCACTTCAATCCCTGGATAATTCTTCAAAGTATTCCTAACAGTATATTTCCTGGAGAGGTCAGTTAGACCTCAAACATTCCATGAGATAAAATTCATGGATGAAAATCTTCCATACTTGCAGAATCTAGGTCCTCTTCACCCAGGGAAGAGAAGCTATTCTTCAAAAACTCTTGTGGAACAGAACCAATATGAATATAAGGAGAGAACCTTCATTTTTTAGGCACATATTTTCCTTCTTCCAGAGGAGGAGACGGGCTGCGAGACCGCCTTTGAGTCCTCGTTTCAGAGGGAAAAGTTGGTTGAGCACACATAATAGCCGTAGGCTAAGGCATGGCCTTTGACCTGGGTTGTACAATAGTAGAAGTAACTCCTAAGGGAGCAGCTATCCCCTTCTTTGAGGGGTTTGAAACCAGTTTAGTTGGTTCAGGGGCCTTGGGAGCCGACCCAGAACCAGACAACTTATTTTTCCGATTTGAAACCATAGTCCACTTTTTTTTAGCTTGAGCAGAAGGCTCTGTCAGACGAGGCTTTACAACATCCCATGTCTGAGAAGATGTAGGAGGAGTTGTCAAAGGGCAGTCCTTGATCTTGTGGTCGGCTGACTGGCACCGAAAGCACGTGTTGGGCAGATTGAAATATGTGACTTTCTAGGTATGTCTAATAGCACTAATTTAAATGTCAACAGACTCTTTCAAATCCTTGGATAAATCAACTTCCACACAAACCATCTTCTGAGGATGGGCCTGGAAGAACCTATCAGGTTCAATACAAACAACCCTCCCCAAAGAGGAAGCAATATGGTTCAAGAAGGGAACGCATGGCAGAGGTAACCCGGGAAACTCAATCCAGACCGGGACACGCATTTTGGAGTCTTCTGAGATTGCAAAATCTCGATCCAAGCCTAGAAAACCAACAAGGAAGACCTAACATACCATGGCCCATGACACAAAATAGCTTGGACATGACTAACTTTCGCAAAGCGGCACAAAAAAAATCCTTTGGTCAGATTTTGGACCATATCAAGGCGGACCCCATGAGGGACCCAGGCCTTGCTGACCCAATCTTTCAGCACACTTTCAGGGGGAGTCCTCCCAATAAAATAACCCACAAGGGTGTGTTGTTCAAGCCATTGACATGCAGAATCAAAATCAGGTAAAGGTAAAACTACATCAGTAGGGGCATCAGAATGCTTACCTCGTGAAAGACTTTCAAAAAAAAAAATTGAGGGCATTTGTTTGGTGGGGGAGTCATTAAACTACGTCAATGAGCCGCTAACACCAGCAAGAATTATTGGGTTAGTACCGGTTGAAGGCATAATAAACCCCTAAAACCGCAGTAAATGTGGTCGTACTCAATGGAGGAAACAATTTCCTGCGCAGGAAGTGCAGTATGATGCTTGAGGGGCCACGGATGACCTCAGAAAACACAAAACCCTAGCAAAGCACATTCACCTTCTTTTTCTAAAATTTCAAAAGCACTACCGACATTTAGGTGAAAAAAAATTGAGTATCTTTTCAATTTCATCCATTTCTTCAAATTCATTTTTTTTAGGACATTGATATTTTTCTTTCAATTTGTGTTGTTTCATCTCCTAGAGTGCTCTGAGTTTTTCTATGAAATACATTTTTGTCCAACTCAAGGAAATATATGTTTTCTTTCAAATTTATTATCCATTTACAATAAATAATTTGTTTAGATAGATTTAAAATGGATCAGAGAATACAGATCTACCAAGAGTTGGAGGCAATTCTAGACCATGTTGCCTACCCATTACATCCAGGGTTTACTATCTCATATTCCATAATACATGAGGTTAATCTCATGCCTACCTCTCTGACGTTCATTTCACTATCTTTATTGTAGTGAAATAGAATATACAATCTGGTATCAACATATCCATTCAACATCAAGATAGAACAAGTAAAAAAAAACCCTTGTGTGTTAAAAAAGACAAAAGGTGTTACTAAACCCTTTAGACCTTTTTAGAGAATTCTCTGAATTCATGTTGAAAACCTCGGATAAAACTCACAAATTCCTAAATTTACAAGGGTTGATAAGTGGCATATAATATTTTTTCTTGAACATAAAACCCTTCAAAGGGCCCAAAAGTGTTGCAGACTACCTATTCAGCTGATTTGAATGCAGACAGAAAGATTAAATAAAACCCCTCATCTATTTAGTAATGTGTATTGCCTTCTCGAGGTGTAGACATCATGCAATGCCATGATGATCTTCCTACAAGCATGTTTGGTGTAGATAATGGCATCTCATATAAGATTCTCTAGGAAATTTTTGAGGATGGCTCTCATCTGACCTCTTTGCACAAGGTGAATTTTGAGTTGTTGATTTTCAAAGGTCTATGGAATTGATTATTTTGTGGACCCCACAGATTAGTGCAATGAGCATCTAAAATCTACAAATGCAATGATGCAAATCATTGCACATTGGGAAAAGATGATGTCCGACAATGAAATGAAATGAAAGATTTTAATAATTGATAAATAGGAAAATTGAAAACTTATTAGCTAGGATATGAGATTGACTTGCAACCTAAAAGCTGAGCCAACCAATCCTAGGATCTGAATTTAGGGACTTTGCAATGAATTTTATATGAAATACAATGATGCAACTAACTATTGATGAAAATGAACTACTATGATGCAAAAACAACAAATTTGGAAAGTCACAGATAAAATTGGTTTGTAGAAACAGATTGAGCAGACTTGTGTGCACCTATCATATAAATTTGGATATGGTGTTGCTAGACTAAGTAGCCCAAGGATGCTATGTCCTAGTAACTAAATTTGAAATCTTTCATAGTCCTTGGGAGATTGAAGGTGCATAAACGTCCAAGGGGATGAACAAGACTCACTTAAGAAGGCACATAAAATTTAACATCCAAGCAAATGAATGTCAAGACATAAAGCCACACCTTAGGGGGTGTTATAAACAACACCACCATAAAGGGATATCAAAGGTGCACTACTCAATACATAAAAAAAATGTCACACCTTAGGGAATATCAAACATGATACCACAACTAAGAGAGGATAATTTGTGGAACAAAATATCACACTTTAGGGAATACTAGACTTAGTACTCCATAAAAGGGAAGACTCTTAGGGCATATCAAATCTAATACTGCCACAAAGGAGACACTAAAATAGATTGAGGAGGCCCCACTTTTGACTAAGAAGGTAACACTTTCTAGGAGATGTATGTTATCATCACTAAAAAGGGACCATTTCTTATGCAAACAATGTGTGGGGACCATATACCCCGCTTAAAATATTAGTGTACTTGCTACACTAATATTTTAAGGAGAGACAAATGGATCACTTGTAGCAAGGAATGCAACTAGTGAAGGGTTATCTAGCTCTTTGTGTTAGGAGTTATAGGAAAATTATACAAATTAAATGCAGATAATAATAATTAAATAGAAGAATAAAAAGCAGAAAAACAACAAGAGGTAACATGATTTTAATGTGGTTCTCCCAAATCTTGGGCTACGTCTACAAACCAGAGTCCAATATAATATTAACTTCCAAAAAATTATATTTACAATAGCTTGTCGCAATATCTACAACTTGCAATAATCAAATTCAATTGATATCCATTGTTGTTCAGTTGTGCATTATGCTACGTGCATCTAAAGCTCCAACCTTCGAATGACTATCACTACCCACACATTTTTCCACATGACCTATAGCTTCACCATGCACACCACATGACTTGCAACATCAATCTCGTGTAGTAGAAGCCGAATAACACCCAAATGTGACTATTCAATGATGTGGCAATTTGAATTCTATTTGCAGCAAGAAACAATTCATTTCTCTGGGCAGTTATCCAACCATTATAACTTTATTTTCAAATACAAACGTGCAATTTTTTTTTATTAAAATATTGAGCAATTTTTCTTTGAGGGTGTAGCCCCCAACAACTCCCGTTGGGGGCATTGCCCCTATACCCCCATCAGGGGGATAATACCCCTCGAACACTTCAAGAGGGGCTATGCCCCTTTGCATTCCCTTGTTGATTGATTTGGGGGAAAAATGCATCGACAAAAGGGGAAATTTAACCTTTGATTTTGATCGAGCTCCACATAACAACACTTTTCCCCCAAGTGTAAGGACAAAGATGAGCCAAAATGAATGATGACACATTACTCCTTGAACACTGAATATGATTGCATAAAACTTAATTTATACTCCCATGCATGGTAATGAGCATCATGTGATGCTACATCTACCACATGTCAAGGAGCAACCATGGATGTGGTTTAATTGATTATCCTCAAATTTATCATTGTCAGGATGTAACCCTTCCAAATAGCTCTTCAAAACACAACATTCATCAATAGTGTGTACAAATTTTATATGATACGCATAATAAGATGTATTTTTATTCTTCTTTTTAGTATCTCTTTGTTCATGAATGGGTGGTAATGTAATAAATCCTAATTGTAAAAGTGTAGCTAAAGAAGGCTCAATCTTAGACAAAGGATGTGGGGTGGGTAACAAACATTTTCTAATAATACCATGAATCTTGTGTGGTTTAGATGGTGGAGAAAATATTTGATGTAAAAGTGGAGGACCTTGATAACCTATACCTTTCGTGTCTTCAAATGGTATTTGTTCCAAAAGGGAATGGATTTTATTTTCATTCCTTATATTACATCCATATTTTGTATAGATTCTAAAGTCTTGGACATAACATTGTTCCAAGCTAATAGGTGTGTTAGTAACTTTGTTTTGATAGGATGGAGACTCAATGGGTGGTATGGGCTCATCATGTTTGTTAACAGTAGGTTCTTCCATGTGCCTAACTTGAGGGATGGATTGTAAATCACTTTCCATATGTGAAGTGTAAAATATTTGAGTTGTGGTATGGTGGGAAGTGCTAATTTTTGGTACGAGTGATTAGGCCATTTTATTGAAGGATAAAGGATCATGTTGTTCTCAAGGATAAAATATTTCCTCTTGCCTCAAGATATCTTTGTTAAGGAGATATACATTGGGAGATGAAGGAATATGAATTTCATCATCTGAATTAGATTAATTTCCAAACACAACATGAAACATCAACCAATGATTTCAAGGAATTCAACATTTTAGAAAAGCATTTAGCCATTATGATAATATTATGTATGCAATGAGATTTAGACTATTATATCACAATGAATTGAAAAATTGAAAGTAAATCTGGATAGAGGAACTTGAGAGGATTTTTCCAAGGTCACCCAAGGCATCCTTGTTTAGAAATATTTTTGAACAATTCAAAATTTAAATATCTATAATATTGTCTAATGTTCCTTTTCTATGATTGTGCAGGTATGCTAGTGATTTTTTTCCCTGAATTTGACTAATTTAAGATTATGAAATGAAAAATACAAGTGTGCAACAATTTTGAAAATGCTTAAGCAATAAAAGACAATTCTACATGTAAAATTCAACAATTGACTGATCCTAATATGAAAAATCTGAAAATGATGATTTTTATATCTTTTTGACACAAAATAAAGCAATTTTCACCTTTTAAACTATAATCAAAATGCCTAAATGGATGTAATGAACACTTTCAATTTTGATTTCATATCTAATGCAGATTTTTAAATGCAATTAGAGTGTAGATCTAACCTATGATGATTGAAACTAAACCTATTGCAACCTATGATGCAATATGATATGCAATTTTTTGTTTTTTTATATTTTTTTATGATGCAAAATTGAATGCCTAAATGAACAATGCAAAAAAAATGCAATATTAATCCTAGATTAGCTAGTATATGAGATTGACTTGCAACCTAAAAAGTGATTCAACCAATCCTACAATATGAATTTAGGGACTTTGATGCAAAAACAACAAATCTGGAAAATCGTAGAGAAATTTGGTTTGCAGAAACAGATTGAGTAGACTTGTGTGCATCTGTCATATAAATTTGGAGCTGGATTTTCTAGAATAAGTCACTTAGGGTGAATATGTCCTAAAAAAATTTAAAACATATCTGCATAGTCCTCGAGAGTCTAATTAGGGGCTTCTTCCTTCCGAATCTCACAATCAAATCTTTGTCAAATGTTGAGATAATTGAGTTTTTGTATCTTGTCAAGTTGTAGGGTTTGAATGCAACAATGAATAAATGACCTTCAATCTTCCTCCAATCTTCTTTAGGTCTGTAAATTGCACATTCAAATAGAGAGGAAGGGTTGTGCCATATAGGAGCTTTCCTCAGTCAAACCTTGTGTTGGTGTTTCCACCTCCACAATGGTAAAATTGATAAAAGAGAGATTATCCTTTTGAGAGATAAGGCTAAATGACAAATAAATGATGGATCAACAATGGAATGCAACTAACCACTTAGATCTAATTCATTGAAGGATTGAATTCATGCACATCACCTCAAGTCTTTATTGTAAATTGGTTTGATTGCTTAGAAGACCTACAAGGGTTAGTCCTCACAAATAAAATGACAACATAAACATGAAAAAACTCACATAAAACTTGACATGATGCTTCGATATTGAAATTCTACAATAAATATTCTCTTGACTACTCTACTCTTAACTTGATAATAATTTCTTGATAATTCTCTTGCTTCAAATATTTACTTGCTCTTCTTAGTTTTCAAATTGTGAAATGACTAAGTATTTATACACAATAATTCTAATTTATTAGAAATTAAGTCTTGATAGCCAAGATTTGACATTTGAGATTCAAATAATAAAATGCCAACTTCGACATATTAAAATTTGGAGAAAAAATAGGGGAACCAAGTTGCCTAGGGAAACTTTTTCCTAGCCCTACTTTATGGGGTGTAAAGTGTCAGGAGCAAAATATTAAATGTTTGTCTTGGTTCTGCATATGGGTTTTCTTGACAAATGTCCAAATGTGCCATGGAATGCCTAATTTAGCATATTAGATGTACAGTTAGGTCCATGCACTTAGGAGGGAGCAAAACATAGTGTGAAATTGTTAAGGGTGACAATTTATGAGGCTACAATAATGTCCATGAGACCATGCAGTCTATGGGATCACAAACCTAAAACAAATTATTTGAGATGTTAACCCTAAGAAATTTTCAAAATATTTTTGATATGAAAGTTTTTAGAATCTTGATCAAAAAGCTTACCGTTTTGTTAAACC
The DNA here is from genome assembly GCA_007115665.2 of Sequoiadendron giganteum. NCBI lineage: Eukaryota > Viridiplantae > Streptophyta > Pinopsida > Cupressales > Cupressaceae > Sequoiadendron > Sequoiadendron giganteum. The sequence continues at coordinate 94,802,049 of CM021101.1, read as the reverse complement.
TCACTTAAATAAGGTGGTTATGTTGTCTTCATAGTTGATATGGATATCACTTTAGGTTGAACACTCCATGAAGTTCCATTCAATCTCCACCAACCCCTTGCAATAGAATATGCATGTTCTCATTTCCCATTATTCATTAGGTTTAGTCCATGTACTAGTGTCACATCTAAGATGATGTGATCTAAACCTCAACTAGGCAACTAACATCATTTCCTTTCCTTTAATTTTAGCTCCTATATATGCCTTTTTGTCATGATCGCATGTGGGGTTAAACTCTTTGACACAATATTCTTTCTTTTGACCAATTTTCTTTATCCACATGGAAATCCTAAATTTTTCTCATATATTTTGTATTTCTTCATTAGTGTTAAGGTACTATTGCAAGTTAATGCCCCATTTACTTATCCATTTATTGTTCTATTCCATCCACATGTTCTTCCTTTGGCTTAGCTCCTCCTCTACCACCATTCTAATACAAGGATGGTTCTCCATAGTTTATTTTTTATATATGAACCGTAGGAAAAAATGTTGGGGAAAAGGGACCCACAATACAAGAAAGGGGTCCCTAATCCTAGATTTTTCTCTATAGGGGGATGGTTCATTCAAGGAAACCTAAGATCCCAAATTGGATTGACTATCAACACCCAAGGTGAGTCAATTCTCAACAAGGAAGACCTAGGAAGATTCCTTAAGCTTTGAAGGGTTCACCACCAAGCAAAAGCTTGGAAAAGAGAACTTAACATTCAAGTCACAAAACCTAGTAATGCAAGCCAAATAGTGAGTGCAAATGGAAAAATTAAGTAACAAGTTAGGATGTATGTACCTGAGAAGTTTAGAAATGTAAAAATGTTGTTAAAATATGATGAGGAGGACTACGACACCTTTACTATTGTCTTAGTCTCATTGTTTTTTAGGGAAAATGCAGAATCTTCGGATGTTAGAACCAAATATAAAGGAATCTCTAAAAAATACCTCCAAGAGGACTAAGACATCCTTACTGTTGTCTTAGTCCCAATCTGAATTTTTGAAATTTAAGAAGATGATCTTGAAGCTCAATATGATCCTACAATAATGGGTTACACTTTTTGGCCAAACTTGACATTTTAATCAACATTTTTCACCAGATCTTCACTTTCTTACATCTATAGCAGCTAAACCATTAATAATTTGAAGATGAAGCAAACTAGTGATTTGTGAGATTGTGTATAGAATGGAATTATATATTTTTTTAAAATAAAAATAAATTGTGAATCCTTTTATGTAATTTTTAATAACTTATTTTTCCTACAAAACATCATTTTTAAAAAGTGATGTTTACTTCGGCCCACATAATTTTTTATATAGAAATGATACAATTCTAATTTTTGAAATATAGATTTTTCAACTCAATATCTAGTGCATGGATATTTTTTCATAATTTTTTGTTGCATTTTTTTTTTTAATTAATTTTCTAAGTCAGAGTAATTATAATTTGGATAGAGGTGTACTTCGGCCCATATAACTTTTATTGTATGAATTTGAATTAACTTATTATTATTTTGTTGGAATAATGACATCAATACCTAGTGCACATGTATTTTTTAGAATTTTTTTCTCTATTTTCCTATTTTTTCATATGTGAAACAAAGACCTTGATGTTCGTTGAAAATCCTACATTCACAAGAAATAAAAAATAAGTATAATAATCAAATTAAATATATTTAAAATTATACTTTTTGGGAAGCTTATAATAAGAGCTACATTTTTGCAAAACATAAATTTTGAATGACTTCATTTGATCCCCCAAAAGGTAAATCAAAAGTGGTTGTTTATTAGCATTTTGATAGGTGTCGAGGAGACTCCATTATAGGTATGGTTTAAAACTAATGGGGTTCTATACAAGGGGGTTTGATCAAACCATCTTTAATTAAAATTCTTTAAATGGAACCTTTAAAGGCTTAAATCATTATATTTTACCAAAATATGTGATTTCAAACAAAAATCAGGATGTCCCAAAAAGTGTAACCCATTATTGTGGCAGCACCTATGATCAACACAACTTCTCAAATATGAGGTCTTGAAACTTTCAGATCAAGTCTATAGGTGACTTCTGTGAGGATGACAACTTTGCAATGCAACTTTGTAACTTTGCACTTAAAATAATCTTCAACTTAAATCTGCAAACACAAACACACAAAAGAAGAAAAACTTGTTGATTGTTAGTAAATGGGGGTTTGTCTTGGTCAAACCCCTTGTTGGTAATTAAAATTTGGAATAAAATGAAATAATGGAGGTAAATGATGAATGAACAAAGTGTTATGTTGCAACTCACCAAACCCTTGTTATGAAATCTGCAAACTTGTGTGAAGTTGCTAGATTGAATGTAGATCTTGAATTGAATGAATGCTTGATAGATCTTAACTTGAATTGCTTTCTTGAATCAAAACCCTACATTACAAATGTTAGCTCAAAAAAACACATGATGCAATAATATCTTTGACATGATGCTTGAATCTTGATGATGGCTCCAAATGCTCGATGAATTTCTCTTGAATGCTCTTGTGAACTCAATTGTGCTATTAGGAATGATCTCACAAAAGTCTTATGTTCTTGGATGAAAAATGAGTGAAAGAACCTTGTATTTATGCTTATCCATGATTAACATCCTAAAATTACATCACACTAAGCCGACATATGAATTCATTAATTAAAGGGGGCTAAATCTTGCCAAGATTTGAAATTAAATCCCAAAAATAACTTAAGGGGGGACTAAGATGCCCTAGGTGGCATCTTAGTCTTGAGGCTTGAAACTTAGGGCACAAAAGTTCCAAAAAGGGGGATCTTTTAAGATGCTTTTGAAAATAGGGTCCCAAGACCTTTGGAGGACAAAGATGCCCTAGGTGGCATCTTAGTCCCAGTCAAAAAATCAAGGACAACCAAAATCATTAAATAATCATTTATCCTTTGATGTTTGTTAGGATTAGCCACAAAAAGATATAATTTATTAGGCTTTTGGATGTAAAATAGGACCAATTAAGACATAAATAGAGATAAATAAAACAAGTTGGGCCCAAACAAGTTTGAAAATGCAAGGGTATGCATTTCCTACACTATATGTAGCCCCCACTTTAGTGAGAGGATGAACTTGCTTCAAACTCACACTAAAATAGACAACCACACAATCAAGAGGGGTTCAAATGTACAAATTCTAGTAAGATAGAATGAAAATAACCAAGAGGGTGGCCAAGCCCTCAAGATCAAAATACTATGACAAATCAACATAGGCACAAAGGAACACACTTGCGGATGATATATGAAGCCATAACTAGATCACCAGCATACACTATCAAAGATAGGAAAAGGAAAAAAGAAAAAGAAACATGCAATAGATCAATGTTTGACTAGTTGTCCAACATGTTGTGGACCGAGTCTAGGTTGTTTGTCCAAAAAAAATGTTTACAAGTGGAACGTGTTGTCCACTATGCAAACAAAATGCATGCTCACAAGGGCTAGTGAAGCTAGTTGTCCACTAGGTGAGCCCCAAAATATCCATATCAAAGTCATACCCTCATGACTATGATAAGGACAAAAAGAAAATGCATGCTCACAAGGGCTAGTGAAGCTAGTTGCTCACTAGGTGAGCCCCAAGAAACCATATCAAAGTCATACATGCATGACTTTAATAAGGTACAAAAATGTACGTAACAAGAAAGAGGGATGTTCGAAGGGATTTTTCTTAGTTCATGTGAGGGCTTAATCTTAGGGGATATTGTTCCTAATGTCTCTAAGAGAGGACTAACCAAAGGATAAAAATATTCGCAACCTAGGGAATGTAGTGTGTCGCATCACCACGAAGAGTAATGTAATATGCTAAGATAGACCAAGCTCTTGAAGGACATTATTCTCAATGTCACCACAAAGTGAAAAACACATCGCATGAAGTAAGAAAACCAATTCAAGGAACATGGAAAAATGCAAATGAAATCATGCCAAAATAATGCCAATGTATGCCCCCACTTTAAAGAAATTGCTAAACACCATGCTATGAGCAATTACTTTAAAGTAGAAAATGATAAATGCTTACAATAAAGAGGACATGAGAGCTTATTTGGAAAGACATATGCCAAGTCATATGTTTCTGATAAGCTATGTCATGAATAAGTATGTCACATGCCATCCAACTTAAGGCATCTCATCCACATCCCAAGCTTGCTATTTTATGTACATGAAAGGTGATCAACTAGCCAAAAGAGACAACGATAAATGACATATGAGGACAAGGCTATCTAACCCTTTTCCGCCACTTAGTGTAGGACAAGGATGAGACAAAATGATTGATAAGAAACATGTTAGAGTGAAAATTAGTATCAATTAAAGGAATTAGGTGCTTACATATAAGAGAGCACCACACTCCTTAAGATGTTGAATTTTGTTACTCAAAGCTTTACATCCATTAGTAGCATGACCATGAACCCTATGATATGCACAAAATAAACTTTTGTAGGGGTAAGTGCACCAATCTGTGACAATTTTGGTGCCAAAAAGCAAAACTTTGTAAAAAAAATGTCAAAATTGGCCCTTTGGCGCATACCAAATATAAAAGTTAAATAAAAGAAAAAATTATCATTTAAACCCTCATTTCACTTCAACCCATGGCTTGGCTTGGAGGATTTGAGGTCTGCAACTCACGGTCATGAAATATCATCCATTATTTTCATCATTAGCTTGCCATTTTTCACGAGGATTCCACCAACATGTCAGAGAGGTCGAAGATTATGAAGAGGTATGCATTTTTATTCTATTAATTTAGAATTTGATTTAGAATGCAGATTGAAATAGGTTTTTATAATAAAACTTTGTTCTAATTCTCAGGGAATGAATCTCCACCTCAAAACATTGAGAATTCACAATCACCCCCTCATGAAGAGCCTTCTATACAAGAACAACCTGAAACCCCTCCATCAATTCATAGGCATCCTCAAAGAACACAAGAAAATATTCTAAATCAAATTGAAAACAATAAAAGAGACATTGAACAATTAATTGGAAGATTAACCGAGCATGTTGAAACCCACCCTCATAGGAGAAGGATTGCTAAATTATTGAAGTCAATTGTAACTCATATAGGAGAAATGAGTGAGAAAATAGATTTTTGGTCAAATAAGAGGCATGAAATGAAACAATTTTATGCTAGTGGTTTGGCATATGCAGATGTTAAAAAATTAAAAAAATATCAAAGTTGACTTGTGTGCCCTATTTACAGACCTAAGATCCAATGCACCTTTGTCTCATGCATGTAGGAGGTTCCACATTCATTGGTGCCACCATGAGTTAATTAAACCTAAATTTTGGGAGCAATGGTGGAAGGTACTTGACCAACCTCCATGCAATAACCATGAGGTACCACAATACTTTTTGAGAAAACTTTATTGTGAGTTTGTCCTCAATAAAATGCCAAACTATTTTGACATCTTAGACTTTCAAGGTAGAGGTGGGGGCTCTAAACATGATATATATGTGGCATGACGTAATCCACAGTTGGCATTGAGACCCTTGGGTAGACCCATGGTGGAGCATGTCATTGTTTCTTCCATTTTTAAGGATAGTGTAGAGGTGGACATGCTGGAGTCGATTGATTCACTCACCCATACCATTTTATAATGTGTGAGGCCTCTAGTAGAGCCTGATGTAGAGGAGACGTATAGGCCTTGAGCTCCACCCCACCATTGTGGTGCTTGTGGTTCTGTTTGCACGTACGATTATCAGAGTGCTTGTGATGCAGCTACACAACCTACATTAGCTACAAAGGCGATGGCTTTCACAAATGATTTGTTGAATGATACATTCAACATTGACATCATGAGATTTGCTCCATTCCTACAGACCCTTATTCATTCTCGGCGATGAGTCCATAGGTTTGCAACTAGTACATTAAAGATATTATTATTGCATTTGAATAGTTGAATGTTATATTTGAGTGTTTGTCTCATAACATGCTTTGGATTTCAAACGGTTTGCTAGTGGACCTTCGACCTCCAGACATCCCAATTCATTTCCCCAAACAACTTTCACTCAGGTAGTCTTTATTCATTAATGGTTTTGTAAAACAATGTTAGCTAGTTTTTGTAATTTTGTGTATACAAATCTAAAAAATTGATGAGAAACAAAAACATTGGATTTGTATTCCTTGATCGTATCACATTATCTTCTCCTAATTCACTTTTTGTTCTTTTTTTCCTTCATAATCCCATCCCATTAACATTTAATAGTTCACCCTATTTTCCATGATCCCCTCCTAGCCCATCCCACTAATATCTTCTAGTCCATGCTATGTGTCATTATTCCCTTCTACTCCATCTTATTGTACCCATTATTATTTCACCCTAGATGTTTTATGATCCCCTATGTTCCACCCTATGTTCCTTTATCCATTCTTTTTTATACCATCTTTATCCACATTTCATCCTAGATAACTCTTCTCTATTATTGCTACACACAGGTCAAATTTTCACTTCATGTACTATAGTCAAACCTTAGACACCTCCTAATTCACCCTATGTTGCATTATTCCCTACTAATTGCATCCCATTAACCTCTAATTGTCCACACTATATTTTGTTATCCCATCCTAGCCCATCCCATCAATATATACTAGTCCATCCTATGTTCCATTAATCCCTTCTATTCCCATCCCATTACCCTCTCTTATTTCACCTTATGTTCCATTATCCCCTCTTGGTCTTTTCCCATTATCTTTCCCTAATTCACACTATGTTCCTTTATTCCCTCCTAATCCCATCCCATTAACCTCTAATAGTTCACGCTATATTTTATTATCCCATCCTAGCCCATCCCATTAATCTATTATAGTCCAAACCATATTCCATTATCGCATTCAACTCCCATCCCATTATACCCTTTATTATTTCACCATATGTTCCATTATCCCTTATTGGTCTTGTCTCTTTATCCCGTCTATGCTATAGCACTTTTATCCAAACTTTATCCTATACACCATTAGAAAAAAAAAAATTTCTTCCACTCAATATTGACCAAAGTTGTCTTCTCCATTACCACTGCACACCTCAACAACCAACTTCATGTGCTACAGTAAAACCCTAGACACGTCGTAACTCATCGTATGTTCCATTATCCCTTTGAAAGCTGCTAGTAACATAGTAATCCTCACTTCATTCATGTGAACTTCATTGTGGCATTATCACTATGTTGACAACATGCCATCATTAACATTAGTTCATCAGTATATGCAATATGAATCTCAATAAGCACTGAACTTTGGCATTTTCAAGAGTTTGGACTATCCCAGTGGACTTAATACTTTCACCATTTTGTGATCTATAAGCACTATATTGTAGCCTCAACTGAGGCCAACCATTTACTATTTCATTTATGATAGTTATAAAGGGACTACCAGAACTTCTTTATATTGATGTTAGATATGTTGTTTCATTTGCAGATGATGACATTAGATAGCCCTGGTGATGTTGGTGGCATGATGGACCATGGAGTTGCTGCAACAATAGCCAGTTCTGATCTATTGAGAGAGCTATGCAACAAATTAGTCGATTTAACATTATATTTACTCTTTTATGGTCTATTATAGAAAAATTTCATGATACTTTTATGTAGTTTAATTTCTATCTTGATGGTTGCTACAGGTGGTTGCCACTCCAGATCGTGGACATGGTAATGCTGTAAATGTGCATGATGACTATATGTATGCAGTAAGTGATTATATATTTTTATATGTCATTCCACAATTCAATTTCTATTTATTAACATCTTTACTTTTTATTGTATCATTTGAAGGTCTAGAGTGGAGAGAGGAGGACTAGCGAGTGTATTTGAAAGACAAGAGAACGAAGGTAGCATGGGATCTATTTCCTTCCCCTAGAGGGAAATGACTATGTATTAGGATCATTTGTTGTATGCCTATGTGGCATTTTGGAACATATGTTTTGTATTATTGACATATACATGACATTTTATGTCCATATGGCTCCTTTGTACTAAGTTTGTATGACTTTTTTGGATATATTGTATATACTTTTATCAATATATAGTATTGTATAGCCTTACAACTTTTTGATTAAAGAAAATCTCATTTTGCTACTACCATTCTTGAATGATGTTATCATGTGTATCGTGTAAATTGTATGCTTGAATGTTGTAGGCATAGATTTTTTTTAAATCTAATGCTTAATTAATTATTGTCGATTTCTCAATAAGCCCCATCTAAAGCGTATTGTGTAAATAAGCTTCATTCTTGGTGGTTTTTATCATTTGGAATGCTTCAATTACTTGTGCCTCATTTATTCACATGTATGCTTCACTTATTCACATGCACACTTCATGTATATTGTGTGTATTCACGTGTATGTTTCATGCTTCCAATGCATAGAAACAAAAATATTTTGGGGAAAAAATCGACAAACCAACAGTATAAATTTTTTTGAGAAAATCGAGAAAAAATCATATTTAAAAAAATGTAAAAAATTGTAGAACAAGAGATAAAACTATTTTTTTTGAAATTGAAAGGTATTTCCATAGCATATAGAGATATAAAGAGAAAATAAAATAAAGATTTTAACTAATGAATTGTAAAAAATAGATTTTTGTATTTTATATTCAAATCGTTGATTACATTGCGTTGCACATCTTTCAAAGTCAAAGCATTACTTCACATTGCATATCTAATAACTAGATGTTGATAGATGACAAAATTTCAATTACAATACAGTTTCTACAAATTCAACTAAAGCAGTTATACAATTACTTCACATTGCATAACTAATAACAAGGAGAAGCTACCAATTGCATTTTCTTATCATGGCATTCTATGAGACTAGATTTCTTTGAGGTATTTTTTCAAATAGTTCATTGCCTTGTCTATGTTACCACATTTTTCATACATGTCTACCAAAGCATCTTATCAAACAATTCACTACCTTGTTGCTATGGCTAAAATCCTAAAACAAGTTCTTTCAAACAAGCTATGGATGGTTGGAAAAAATATATCAAAAGCATAATAGTAAGCAATAACATAGACAAGGAAGTGAACTGTTTGAAAAAATGCATCAAATAAATGTGGTGATGGAATACCATGACAATCCATAGACAAGGTAGTGAACTATTTGAAAAGATGGCTCAAAGAAATGTGGTCTCAAGGTGATGGAATTCCATCATGGAATTCCATCACCATGAAACCTCATTTTTTTGAGGCATTTTTTCAAAGAGTTCACTGCCTTTTCTATGCTACCACATTTTTTGGTGTAGAAGCACCATTGAATAAAAGTTGTCAATTCAAGGTTTTGAGGTATTTTGCTTAAAATAAGGTCAATGAGACCATTTTCTATGTTAATGTGTCATTTTAGTTGATAGCTAGGTGTTTAGAAGGTCAACTTTGCAAAAAGTGCAAAATATTGAAAAAAGATGTAAAGTTGCTAAAAAGTTGTAAAATTGCATTTTTAAGGAAGGTAAACGGTCATAGCATTTCAAAAAGCAATTGTAGGCATTAGGATAGTTATTTTGGAGGGAAAAATCATAAATAAGGTGGAAACCATCAATGTAAGTTGGATTTTTTAAGATTTGGAAGATTGGAACATTAGTAATACTTTGTTTTTCTCCACTTTTTATGTATTTTTCGAGTTTGCAGTGACTGTACGGCCCGCACAACTGCATAATGTTCTAAATCTGTTTTGAATTAATTTTAAGGTGGGATTTGGCCACTTATTTCATTTGATCTGAGCATCCAACAATGGATTGGATGTAAGTTTGAGCAAATTCTTTGTGATTGGTTTTATACCCTGTTTTAAGGGTTTCTAGCCTTTAAAATGTAAACTCGCCCCATTCCACTTTTTGTGGATCTTGTAACTTTTGGAATGGGATTAAAAAATCAATAAAAAAGTGAGATAATGTTGAGAGAGTGCAGAGGATGCCTAAAAATGTGTTGGGCATGAAGCCTTAGAGTGGAAAATTGTGTTTTCCAAGTGGAAAAGAGAGGTTTTGATATGGTAATGAGTGAAATAGGTTGGTGCAGCATTTTTTCTTGTTGAATTGAGTATGTGAAGAGCTTTTTAGACTATTTTGAGGTGGTGGAAAGTTTGATTGAGGTCTAAAAATGTGATTTCCATTCAAACCCTTGATTTTTGGTTATAAAAGAGGGTTTTGAGTTTAGGTATTTTGGAGGGTGGATGTCTGAGAATAAATTGTGGAATATTTGGTTTGGTAACCTATAGAGAGCTGCCCAATTCAATTTTGAGTGAAAGAGAAAGTTTAAGGTAGAGTCCCTTTGTAAAAGTGGCCTAATTTTAGGCCTAGTTGGTGTTAAAATCCAGATTTGAGAGAGTTGTATCAAAATAATCTATTGAGTGGATGTGGTATGTTGTTGAGTACCTTGATGGGTGTTTAAAACCCTAATGGTCCTAATTTGAAAGTACAACACCAGGGAGATATACTTGATTGAGTGAGTTGCCATGCTACAAGGCATAAAGAAGGATTGTTGAGATAAAGAGTATTTGAGAACTTATCACTTGAAAGTTATTTTTTTGTGGAATTGTGTTCCATGGTTGTAGGACCTCCCTTGGTTGCTATCATTTTTCATACAAAATCCACTTTTACAAAACCCTTATTTTTAGCAAGTTTAGGGTGGGTTTATTGAAAATCCTATTCTCACAACTCATAACACCTTTCCAAAGAATAAAACATTCTTAAAAGAACCTGCACATGCTTAAAAGTCCCTCACAAACTACTGCCCAAAGGATTTCAACCATTTCCACTCTTAAACCACTCAATTTCACCAAAACTCGTCAAATTGCAAACTAGGGCATCACACCAAACCACTCAACTTGCCTCCCCTACTCCAAAAACCATGCACATATGTTCCCTACCCCTAAGCATGCCATTCCACTAAGCTACAGTAGGATACAATGGGTAGAATGGCTAAAAATTCATTTTTACACACTCAACTACTTGCATTTGACCAATTTTTTTCCAAGCGAGAATTCACCGTCATGGGAAAAGGCCTCCGAAATAGAAAAAATTGAGAGAGGTTATTGTAGAGGGTCCCAACACGATCCCATAGGCTTAGATGAGAAGTTTCTAAGCATCATGGTGTCCGAATACAAGCATGTTGAAGTTTGCAACCATTTTGCACTTTGGACTCTTAAGGGATTTTGTCAGTTGAATGTAGCTCAGAGGGATTTCACATGTTTCGATGGGAAATATGACCATGCCTAGTGTAAACATACCCACCCGAACACATCAGAACAGTCTGTTTGGTCACACGAGTTGCAGAACAAAAGCTGCACCACTTTGCAACTTTCAACTACTTGCATTTGACAACTTTTTCCCCAACGAGAATTCGCCATCACGAAAAAAGGCCTCCGAGATAGAAAAAAATGAGAGAGGTTATTGTAGAGGATCCTGAAAAAATCCCATAGGCACAGGGGAGAATTATGTAAGCATCATGGTGTCTGAATATGAGCGTGTTGAAGTTTGCAACCATTTTGCACTTTGGACTCTTAAGGGATTTTGTTGGTTGAATGTAGCTCAGAGCGATTCCACGTGTTTCAGTGTGAAAAATGACCATGCCTAGCATAAAAATACCCACCTGGATGCATCAGAATAGTTTGTTTGGTCACACAAGTTGTAGAACGAAAGTTGCACCACTTTGCAGCTTTCAACTGCTTGCATTTGATAGCTTTTTCCCCAAGCGAGAATTCGCCATGATGGGAAAAGGCCTTCGAGATAGAGAAAACTGAGAGAGGTTATTATAGACGGGCCCAACACAATCCCATTGGATTATACGAGAAGTTTCTAAGCATCACGGTGTCTGAATATGAGCATGCTAAAGTTTGCAACGATTTTGCACTTTGGACTCTTAAGGGATTCTGTTGGTTGAATGTAGCTCGGAGCGATTCTGCATGTTTCGGTGCAAAAGAGGACCATTCCTAACATAAACGTACCCATCTAGATGCATCAGAACAATTTTTTTGGTCACATGACTTGTAGAACGAAAGTTGCACCATTTCGCAACTTTTAATTACTTGCATTTGACAAGTTTTCCCCTAGTGAGAATTCACCACCATGGGAAAAGGCCTCCGAGATAGAAAAATTTGAGAGAGGTTATTGTAGACGGGCCCAACATGATCCCATAGGCTTATATGAGAAGTTTCTAAGCATCACAGTGTCTGAATACGAGCATGCTGAAATTTGCAGTCATTTTGCACTTTGGACTCTTAAGGGATTTTGTCGGTTGAATGTAGCTCAGAGAAATTTCACATGTTCAGTGTGAAAGAGGACCATTCCTAAACATGACTAAATAAATTCCAACTGATTTCCCCATGAACTACAACAAGATGACTCTTGAACTTCCACCATTTGACAATAAGTTGCAATTTTTGACAACTTTTACACAATTTTGCAATGTTTTCAATATTTTGCAACTTAGACCTTCCAACCACCTATAGAAATATTAAAGGAATACTTACATCATTAAATTGTCTAAATGACCTTATTGTTTGAACAAAAAGAATCAAATACCCCTAAACAACCAAAAGACCTCAATTGTCAACATTTGCATAAAATGCTCTTGGTGCCCCTGCACTAGTTAGTGCTTAGGGTGTCTTAATGTTTTTGGTCATTAATAAGGTCCTTTTTGATGCAATGAAAGGGAGGTCCACAACTATCCAAACTCCAATTCACTTGAATAAAACAAACTTCCAACCTTCAAACCTTAACAAGGGTGACTCTTCTCAACTTCACTGTTCAGTCTTATAGGTGTGCAACCTAGGTTTTCCTCTCACAAATTTCAAGAGACCACTCAAATCCAAAAAAAAACTAACATTATAGGAACCCATTAGGGAACTTTTGGTGTAGGAGAACCTTTCCTTTAATTGAAAAATTTGTAATTTTGGAAACAAATTTTGAAATAAAACTCACTATTCTGCAATTTTTTGTGCTTTTCTCTCTTGTTTCTAATTTTGTACGGCCTGCACAACAATACAAGTCCTTGATTATCATTGTCATAGATAGGATAGTGTTTTGGCAGACACTCAAACTCAATTTGAAAGTTTTTCATTGATTTTTAAGTTTGTTTAGAGATCAAATATAGAAAATTGTGAGAAACACTCAACAAGGGTTTGAGAGTCTTTTAAGAATCTAACCTACCATTCCATCAATGTAGGTGTAGTAGATAAGTGGAATGGGATATTATGAGGTGTGTTTAGATTTTTTTTATTGTGTGTGTGTATGTTTTGCTGCAGGAAGTGAAAAATACAGAGCCATGATTGTTGCCATCACAAAAAAATTGTGTTTTCAAGCAAAAGTGGTGCCTACAAGTGATGAAATGAAGAAAAGACATTGGGAAAAGTTGGAGAATGGTGTAATTAGCTTGTGCAAACCAGTTTCAAGTTTTTTGAACTAGAGGTTAAGTGAAATAAGGTTGGGAGGTATATTTCCATCAAACCCCTACATTACTTGGTTTTAAAATGGCCTAAAGTGAGAGTTTGTGTTTTGTGACCTTTGAAAGGGCTTAAAAGTTAAAAATACTATGGATTCAAAAGTTTTATGACATAATTCAATTCTTCCCAGGGGTTTTGGGTGTTTAGAGGTTGATTCATTGGTAGTTTCTTTATAAATTTGGGCTAATTGGTGTGTTTTACCAGCGGACAACCTATTGGTTTCCATAGATTTTCCAAAACAACTATGTTTTTTGTTGAAGTATGTTTAATAAGGCTGAAATGGGTTCCTAAAAATTTATTTATTCTATGGAGATTCAATGTGGATTGCAAGATACACCCGATTTAGTGTTTTGGGCACTTACAAGTAAGTTTTGGTATTTGTGCAAGAATTTGTGAATTTGATACAACAGATTTATGAGGAAGTGTATTTGGTTTTTTTCTATAAAAATGATGATATTGAAAGTGTTTTATGGTCTGATGAAAGCTTAGAGACAATATTTGGTTTTTTGGTGTCTTGGTGTCATGAAGAAGCAAGTGAAAATGAAGGAAATTTTGTTGAAAGTTAAGAGACCTTTTCAAAGATTTTTGTTTTGAGTCAGGAGTACCCATGAGGTGTGTAGATTCTTTGCATCAAATTTTAAACATATCACAGAATCACATGTACTTACTTTGGAACCATACCATCAAACTGACCTTGAACGCTCGAAAAGGGACTCCAATTAGCCCACTTTAACGAAGGAACTGTCCTTCAATCTTGCTGAGCTCTCAAAATACCTTTGGATAGTCCTCAAATTTCCTCCAAAACCACAAATTATTCAACCAATGAGTCAAAACTCACTTGCTAATACCCTCTTTCATGAAACCCTCATTTTCACCAAATATGTTGGGGTTTATTAAAAAACTCATCTCCAGACCTCATTCAACCTCAAAATATTTTAAAACACTCTTATTTCACCCTAAATAAACTTAATTCACCTTCAAATTATGCTACCCCCAAAGTTCTCACACATTTCCTTCTTAAAACCTCTCAATTTCACCCATTTTCACTCTTTGTTCAACTAGGGCTTCAAGCCCAAACATCCAAATGAACTATCATGTCTTTCCAAACCTTCTATCACATCAAACTCCACCTGATAACACTAAGACAACCAAGTTCTAACCTTTTTCCAAACTATTTCTTTAATATGCTACTTCAAGTTATGCCTCTTAGGCCTAAATTCATGCTTTTTCCACAGGGGCAGAGTGGAAATCTCCACCAAATGTCTTTTCCACCCATTGTATGCTACTGTAACTCTGTGGAATGGCATAGTTAGGTGTAGGGGGCATGTGTGCAGGATTTTAGCAGTAGGGGTGGCCATTTGGGGGTTTGGGCATGATGCCTAGTTGTCAAAAATGTGTGTTTTGAGTGAAATTTGGAGGTTAAGAGTAGGTAGTGATGGAAAACACTTGGGGCAGCACTTTTTAAGAGTTAATTAAGAAAGGGAAGACATATTTGAAGGTGTTGGAGGCATTGAAATAGTGAGGAAAGGTTTGGAGGTGAGGTTTTCAATAAATCCCCCTTGAAACTTGTCAAAACTGAGGGTTTTGAGTTTTGGAGTGTTGGTGAGTGTTTCATTGGAAGATGATTGTTGATTTAGTGCTTATGTACCCTATTCATGACTATCCAATGGTGTTTTGTGTCTGGAAGGAAGATTAAAGGGTAGTTGGTTTGTTGAGAATTTGCCACCCTGCTCTGCATCACTTTGACATGTTTATCAACATAAAAGTATGATATTTTTTGAATTTCAATATGTAATGATAATGCAATATGAAATATGTAGTGTGAGACAATGAAATTTGTGTATTCAAACTTTAAAGTTAAAATTTTAAACTTTACCATTGTTCTTCTCTTCAAAGTTGTTTAAACTATATAATTGAACTATAATATAACTAAGAAATATATGATATAATTTAACCATTATTCATTATTTTTGATTGTGAACTATATAATATAATAATTATTTTTTATGCTATTGTACATTGATATTTAACCATTGCTCAAGATTAAATTTTTGAACAGTTTAAAAATGCACATGATGAACAAATTATTTGGATTCTTAACTTCTATATATCAAATTATCCAATAATCAAGTGTATGTCCTTATACAAAAATGGTATCAACGCCAACTCAAACAAAGTTTTACAAAATGTGGCATATGCCATCTCGATATCTATTCAAAATATACTTGCAAAAATGTCTATCTCATCCTAAACTACTTGTGGATCATCAAAATGGAGCCTCTTTGAAGCAGTCTTTGGCTCTGAAGGTAACTGCACAAGAAAAATTCAAACCACAATTGAGATTAGTTATATTATATAATTTAAAATCAAATAATTAACATCAAAATCAATATACATTGAATTATAATTGAACTCTAAAATTGAAATCTTGATTACCTCATATATATGTCTCTTCAAACCATCAGGAGTCCTAGAATATGCCCCTCTCAAAGAACCAATCATACCAACTTTTGCAATGTGAATCTATATATGTGAACAAAAACATCAAATTGATACAAGATATCATACAATTGTTGGTAATAGGAACATATTTACGAAATACAAAATAAAATAAACACATACCTCTTTAGGCATCTCTTTTTATTTATCTCCTTAGGTGTTTCGACACCTCCGCCCTAAGGTGTTTCAACACCTACTCCTTCAAGTGTTGTGACACTTGTCAATGAGGATGTGTAGCTCATAACCGATTGTACATAAAAATGACAAGTATATGAAACTACCAATCTATGTCGATGTATGTATAATCACTATAAGATCTTAAAAATCTTAATTCAATCGAATTTGAGCTCAATTACCTTTCCCTTATCTACCATTGCGTCTCCAAAGTCTGGACAACACAACAATATATACATTAGGTGGAATGAGCCATTAAATCACTTGATGACCTCAAAACTTGAAATTTAGACTTCCATACCTGCCTATAGTAAAATCCACCCTAAGAGCTCAAAACAGGATGGATTTCAATGCAATAAAAACCAAAATGTGGCTAACACATCCCTCTACCCAAATAAAAACACTTTCATTCAATTCCCTTCAGTACAGGCTCATGAAATTGATTGCTACAACACTAAAAAGGAGAAAAACAAACTTAGATTTACAAAGAAAATAGAGCTTGATTGATCAATGCTTGTGAAAAACCTTTTAACCCACTAATAACCCTTATACAATCAAACTTAAATTCTTGAAAGAAAGAAATGATCAATAACATGAATTTACAAATTCAATGTGCATACTTACCAATCAATCCAAGGAATCATTCGGGTTTTCTCTACTCCTTATTGTGTCAAGTATTACCTCGTGGTCAGACTCACGCACTTTCCATAAGTTCTTCTTTGCGGGTTTGCCCTTATATTTGATCAAATGAACATTGGTGGTGACGATAAGGTTGGAGTAGTGAAGAATCTTCCGATGCATGTCGAAGTCCTCAAACAACCAAACTGCAACATTCTTAACTGGATACCTTCTAAGCCATGTTCCAGTAACAACCATTGAACCTATAGGATATTCTATATTTTCTCCATCTATAACTGGGGCATCCAATTTCTTTTTTGCCTCAATACAATGACATAGGTAGTAATTTGTACACTCTTCATTATCTTCATCTATAATCACCACATATACATTCCCTGCATTGATATGTTCATCTTGTTAGATGTATTTATTAGACATCATAATAAAACTTGTAAGTAAGAGATATTACTTGGTTCTAGTAGGTCCGATACATGGTCAAAGTCAACAGATGATTGAATCTTCATGATTTATAGAGCCATATGGAGTTGATAAGTGTCAAGTGGGGTTAGACTTCTTATAGACCATTCGTCAACCCACTTTGTTGACTCGCAATCATTCCATGCTTGAAGTGTACATGCAAAAAAAAGCATGCCATATTTCATGTATGGATAGTCCATGTACCTACATTGGAGCTTCTAAAAGAGTGTAGCTTGCTCAATCCTATTAGTGTACAACAATCCTCATATTTTTCAATGTTAGTATCATCTACAAAATGAAAAAATCTACGAACTAAAGAATTACCTTCACTACTTGGACTCATTGCATGATTGCACCACTAGAAAATTGATCTTGCATCTGTCAACTTTACACTATCTATGTACTTTAAATATTCTCATGCTAGGGATCTTTTGATACATGCACTTGATCCATCATACTCCCCCTTTCCATTCGTAGCCTCTAAGAAGTTCCACATATGTTGAACACCATTGATCCTATGCATCCTACTCAACTAGTAAAACATTATGGGATTCTTGAATTGTGATGTACAGTTATCTGACCATATGATATGTTGACTAAATGATATGCCCCTGCTAGCTAGATCAACATAGAACATTTGAAAGCAACCTTGCACAAAATCTATAGAATGTGTGTGAACATCACTAATGTAAAAGTGATACTCCCTCAATACTTTCCTATTTTCCTTTGTACTATCATTTGCATGAATGAATGCTATATGCACAATTATAGAAACCTATGTGGAGTTGTAGTACTATGATTGTACCTCATTCTATGGTTGTAGTGTGTAGTTCTCAGCAAATTCAACAACTGAAATGATGCTACAAAGTGGAAACGTGTCCTTGCATAACTTCAACTGTGAGTCCAACCATTGAGCTCTATGTGTATGTCTTGCATACTCATACACCACCTAATCACGAAAAATTCCCATAAACTAGTACACGGAAATTTTATCACTGACCAATTCACATTTCTTTTCTTCTTTCCCATCTTTTAGACTATATGCCATTGTCTTATATTTTCCAAATTCCACAATTTTATCTCCAATTGTGTGTACTAACCATGTGTTGGAAAATTGAAAAATGTTGCATTCCACCACAATGATCACATATGCCATCCAAACATGACTTGTAAAAAAAAATTCCATCCTCTCTTTCACATAAAATGGAAGATAAAAATTCCCTTGAGGATTTAGGTGGAGACCTTACGTTACATTCCTACAAAACATTGTTAGTGTGCATATCTACACATAACGTCGATAAAAATCATAATGGTTTGAAAACTCAATATGAAATCTACAACAACAAGCAGTGCGTGTGTGATTTATTTTGACATAAAAAGGCTTTAGCATTTCAAAATACCTTTGACATATTTTAATTTCAGGAAAATTCTATACAAAATCAGAAAAAATTGGGTTTGAGTGCTATCCAAATAATGTTTTGGATGTGGCTCATGGATTTTACTACCAATTCTCCTTCTTACAACATCTCTTTGGTTAGGAGAGGTCCTTGTGTTATCCTTCCAATAATTCACTATTAAAGATCTTAAGCCTTGAGCAATTCTTTTATCTTTTCGTGGCACTCTACCCGAGAATGCCCATAACTCATTGCTATTTGGATCCTCCACTCTTTCAAGCCTTCCTTTGGCTCTCATTAGAGATTATCTACTTATTTCAAAGACTTACTTGCCTTTTTAAGGTTCACCTTGTTCTTTGTTTGATTGCTTAAGAGTTTTGTCATCACACGTCATGTGACACAACTATCCTTCATGCGTGAGGTAGAACCCACACTCTTGTATGCACTCATCAAGTTCTTTACAATGGAATTATCACTTGAGTCATTCAAAACTCTTAGCCCAAGAGCCTTCATGGTGGGCCTAAATTTGAGTTGCCTCATCATTTCAACAAATATTTGGCATCTTCCACCCTCACTTAGCTTCGCAAAAAATAAACTCCATATCCTCTATGCATATCTTTGACATGTACATTTTGGAATCTTATTAGGCATCTATTTCAAAACATTGGAATCAATGTCAATAAAAAATGTAGGTTTTCTATGCAAAACTCTAAGAGGAGTTCTCAAATGTAAATTTGTGTCAACATTAGGAAGGTCAACAACATTGGGGATAGATCGCGTACCTTCAATCAAAGGTACAATTGATGACATACCCTGAGATTGACATGTAAATGATGTTGTACCTCCAACTTGAGATTTCGTTTGTGGAGTGCCTTCAAATAGAGATGTGTTTTCTGATGTACTTTTGAAACACAATGTTGTTGATGGTGTGTCTTCAATTGGAGATGTGATTTCCGATGTACTTTGAAAACCACTTATTGTTTATGATGTGTCTTCAACTGGAGATATGCATTAAGATTCACCTATGGTTGACGATGTGCCCCCAACTTCAATATCCATTCTTTTCCTTCCACGAACTTTCCTCATTTGTGCCCTTTGTTTTTCCAATTTGACATCTCTTAGATTGCATAGGAATTTCTAGTTGTATGGGTTGCAATTCCTTTGCTTCACAAGCTACATTTTTTTATTATCTTCTCCTTGCATTTTTAACTGCATGTTCTTCCATTGTTAGAGGCTTCGATCGTTTCCTTGGCATGATGTTTAATGCAACTTCATGTTCACAAACATACATAGAACCACAAACACACATAGAACAAAAGTAAGTAATGCATTTTATGAAACATATTGATATCGCTGATTACATTGCATTAAATATGAAACACACCAAAGAATTTTATGAAAGAATGCAATTAGTTGTTTGGAATTATCAAGCATGTCTATGCTAAAACATTTTTCATACATACATCTACCTCCATACCTCAAGAAAAGTGAGTAATGCATAAATTTTCAAACATATATGTACCGCTGATTACATATCCATAGGGTTAGATGTTAGAGTAAACATTTTGAGTAGGGAGTAGGATATGATGGATTTTTGATGCTACCCCAAGGGTATTTGTGTGAATTTTGGCTTCAAAATGGTGGTTTAGAATGGGAGTTTGGTGAAATAGCAATGGTAGAGGAAGGGAGTTCAATTTTTTACCATGGGCATACATATTTGAGTGTGTTTGAAGAGTTGGAAATGTGGCTAGAGGCCTGGAATGTTCATTTTCAATAAACCCTCCTTGTTTGAAGCATAGAAAGGCCTAAATCAAGGGTTTAGTGTTTAGATGCATTAGAGAGGGTTTGAGTGACTAAAATTTGTTGAATTTGAAGTTTTGTAGGTTGGTGAAAGTCTTTCAAAAGAGAATTGGGACTGGAAAAGGGTTTGAAGGTATGATGCTTTGTAAAACTGGCCTAATTAACCTATTGGGGTAGTGTAATAGCATTGTTTTAGTGATGTTGGTCCAAAGTGACCTATTGTGTTTTGACATATGTTTTTGAAGGCTTTAATGGGTGTCTGAAAAGGTCAAGATTTTGTGGGTTTGAGTTGTCTTTGAGAAGATATGAACAATTTTCTTTGTTGTGAATGCTATAAGGAAGTGAATGTGAATTGGTCAGTTGAGCATTGAATTGAGATTTTTGAGATTGAAGATTGTTTGAAACTGATCTAATTATGATTGTTGAAGGTTTTATCTCCCTGCTTTGTATCACAAACCTAGGGTATAAGTTGTTGCCACCTAAATGAAAACTAGAGAATCTTGTGTTTATTGTTCTCAAAACCACATTGTGATTGTCAATGAAGCCATGAAGAAGGTGAATTCAAAGAAGGGTTTTTGATGCTATATCTTATAATTATTCACTATTTCTTTGGAAATAAGGTAACTTAGAAAGACAATAAGCATTCTCAATTGCACAATATTTTCCCTTTTTTATTTATTAGAAAGGTAAATGGTATGAATGCATGGACACTTGCATGAACAACTATGTCAACTCACTTGAATTTATCTAAGCACATGTGATGAAGGTGAATTTTTTATGGAACAAAAAAATTAATGAAAACTTTCATTAACATTGATGAAAGCTATTAGATTTTCCAAATTAGTTGAAAATAAAAAATTTCTCACAACCATCACTAATAATAAATTTGAATCTCTTATGTCATGTTTTCCATTTTATATCTTCAAGCTCCTAAAAGTTAAACTTTTACATGCAGACATCCATCTTATTTAATATTGAATTCTATGTGTAACAATGAAGATTAATAAAATCATCAAATGAATGGTCTAAAAATTGTGAAAAAAAACAAAAAAACTCAATATAAACATCTACCTTAAATGAAATAGAGTGAATTACACTAGCCATGTTGGAAGTGGAGTACTATAAGCAATGCAAATAGAATTCATAAGTAAATTTCATGTTTTTCATTTTTTTGTTCTTCAACCTCATAAAAATGAAACTTTTTTATTCAACTCCCATCTAATTCAAGGTTGAATTCTATGTCCAATTTTTATGATTAATAAATTCATTAAAGGAATTTAGTTTATATTGTCAAAAAAAAACAAATATACTAAATATAAACATTTCAATACTACCAAAATGAATATATTACCCTAGATAATGTAAAATGTTGTAGAAAATTCAAAATATCTTTTTCTACATTGTCTAGCATGCAAATTGGTGGTAAAAAGGTGATGGATCAAGCATATATTGGTACAACATGGAGTCAACTGCATAAAAAGAAGTGTTTCTAAATCAGATAAAGTGTTGAACTAGAAAAATATAGAAGCATGTGAGCCTGAATCATGGCGTCAACCTTTATTTTACTATTTCAAGGTAAAATATATTTGGCGCTCGCCAAATTTGGAGAGCCCCAAATTTGGTGCTCACCAAATGTGTTGTTTTGAAATCTTCACCTTCCATAGAGACAAAGGGAGTGAGACTTGAGATAGAGAGAGAGGTAATAGGAGTGAGAGAGATTATTCTAGGTAGTGTGGTAGTGACTGAGACTTGAGAGGGATAGAGGGTTATCCTATTACAGTGGGGGGAAATACCTAACAACGGGATAGGGTTTGGGAGGGATCAGACCTTAGAGATACAAAAAAACCAAAAGGGGAGAGAAAGAGGGAGTGTCAGAGAGGGGGTTGGAGTGGAATATATTTGTCTAGGTAGGTTGGGAGGTAAGTGAGAATTGACAGAGAGGGAGTGTGAGAGAGGGCATTGGAGTGACATAGATTAGTCTAGGTAGCATGGGAGGGAGTGAGACCCGAGAGAGAGAGAGACTTGAGAGGGAGAGATTTATTCAATTATGGTGGGGGGGAAGACCTGAGAGAGGGATTGGGAGATAAAGGGATGGGAGACCTAAACCGTCAACCCTAAACCCTTAAACCAAACCCTTAAACCCTCTACCCTCTACCCTGAACACAATACCCTCTACTTTTAAACCCAATACCCTCTACCCTTAAACTCTTAAACCCTTAACCCTAAACCCTCTACCCTCTACCCTCTACCCTTAACCCTCTACCCTCTACAATCAAACCCCCCCTCTCTCTCTCAACCCTACACCCTCTACCCTTAAACCATAAACTGTAATCCCTAAACTCTAAACCCTCTACCCTTAACCCTTAATCCCTAAACCCTAAACCCTAAAACCTCTACCCTCAACCCTCAACCCTTAAACCCTAAAACCCTCAACCCTCAACCCTACACCCTCTATCCTTAAACCATAAACCATAATCCCTAAACCCTAAACCCTCTACCCAATACCCTTAATCCCTAAACCCTAAAACCTTTACCCTCTACCCTCTACCCTCTACCCTCTACCCTCTACCCTTAAACCCTAAAACCCTAAAATCTTCAACCCTCAACCCTTAACCAGGTTAAACCCTAAACCCTTAAACTTGTTAGAAACAAGGCACACTAAGAGGGGGGGGGTGAATCAGTGTTGTGAAATAATTAACTTTAACAATATTTAACATCATAGCATTGAATAACATTCAACAACAATGCATTAATAGAAAAGTAAACACAACACCATAACACCAATATTTTTACGTGGAAACCCTATTAGGGGAAAAACCATGGTGGATGGCCAATCCACAAGTATGATTCTAAGTATACTCAAAATGAAGATTACAAAAGGGGAATGCACTTTCATTCAGGAACACTACCTAGAGTTCACTGCTCAAAGAGAAGGTGTTCAGATTAAAACCATCTGAAGATTTGAACTGAGATGATAGCATCTAAATTTTTTGATTATAGTTCCAAATTAAGTACAATAATTGATTTGTTTCCTTACAGACTGATTTTGCAATACTATTTTTTTCTTCTAAATCACACTACACAAATCTTTTATGCGCAAGTGAAACTATGCTTATTCACACTTATTCTCTTCTCTAATTCACAATTCAAACACACACACAACTTGTACTCACACCAAAATGATATGGAAGATCAAGTATATATATCCGCTACTTGAGTTTTAATTACACTTTGTCAACTTGACCAAAATTAAAAATTTTGACTCACATAATGATAAATATATAATGTGTATCTTCAATGGTCAGCCACAACTTGGCTAAGACCCATAAAAACATATACAATCATATAGATATTCAATTAATTAACTCACATACATCTGCGACTTAATGTATTAATAAATTCGGCCTTAATACAAGAACTGAGAATACGTCAAACGAATTTCCTAATCTTATGAGAATTGGTATGAGCCACTACACATTGAACACAAGATAGATAATACCTTAATAATCATTTCCTGAACTGTGCAACACAAAATGGTAACCTGAAATGTATGCATGGATCGATGAGTGTTGAGTTCCCAAATACCCTGTTCTTCCTTGACTGAATTCAATTTGACTGTCAGTAGGCTTGAATAAGGATATGAGCACCTTATCAATGCATAGGGTTGCCATCAATGAAAAAACCAGATGACAATTGCAGTTTCTCTTGCCAACAATCTCCCCTTTGGCATTGATGGCAACACTTAGTGAAAAATGACTAAGTGTCAGACCAAATACCAAGATAGACTGCACTGCTACCAAAAATTCAAAAATGCAATTCTCCCCCTGAGATGATTGAGAATTTTTCACTTCACTTCTTCTCCCCCTTTGACATCAATGGAAAAGATCAGGATTACGTGCCAAAAAAGGGTCAATTCACCAAAAAAAATTGTTGTGCAAAAATTGTAGCTTACATGACCTAAAAGATGTCAACAAAAGCTTTCTTCAACTACACTAGATTTACATCCCAAATGTTTTTCAGAATTTCCGTGATTGTGATGTGACCACATATCAAATAAGATTGTGTCTCTGTGGTCTCCAGGTTGGTCAGATCAACAACTCGTATAGAATTTTATCCTTCTTTCAGAGCACTTGACAGTATGTTAAGTTTGGGATAAATTATGCTTCGGAGTTCACAACTCCTGGCAATAATTTTATCATTTTCATGCTGCAAACCTTTTATGTTGTTAAGCAGAGATATCACTTCTCCTTCTGCTTTCCCAATGTTGGAGTCTACTGGATCAAATGCTTCAAAGATAGCATTTATCTTGTCTTTCAAGTCTTTGATCTTCTTTTCATTTGCCTATGTGAATTTTGAAAAAGATA
>CM021101.1:94766244-94777160 GCA_007115665.2 Sequoiadendron giganteum | reverse complement strand
TTAAAAACTCATAAAATATTATATATTCATTAAAAAAAATTATCCGAAAGAATGACGATAAACTACATGGTATTAGATAATTTCTCATTGTTGGGATTTTGAAATTCTAAAAAAAACTTAATCAAAAAGGGGAGAGCCCTCAAGCGCTATGTTGTTTTTTTTTTATAAAAATAGGACCTATTTTGGGCCCCCCATTTTTGAGACCCTTAATCTTCATTAATTTCAAAAAAAAATAGTAGCTTAGAAACTAGACTCGAAGCACTTCAACTTTTGTTCTTGTTGCATCTTGAAATTTTGAGTGTAACTATCTTCATTTTCTCGTGCAAATTAGATTTTACTGATTTTAGAAAAAAAAGTGGCATCTTTAGAGCCAAAATTGTGTCATAGATCTATGCACTTACCCGTAGTAAAATTTCTTTCATGTTCTTGGAGGGATAGATATCAAATGATTTTAGAGGAGTCTCAACAAGATATTCTCTTGATCAAAAGTAGTAACTTTTTCTTTATTCACACAAGATGTCATACACACACTAAATGATAAGGCCTTAGATGAAAGTGGAGATAAAGGAGGTAAACCTAGATCTTTCTTGAAAGAGTATGGTATATCAGTTTTCTTTGTGTGTTAATTGCATGCATGTGTAGAAGGGAGATCATATCTAGTATCATAACAATCTTCCAAGTCATATGAAGGGGGTTTATGTTTCTGAGAAGGATTGGCTTCCTCACAAGAACATAAAACCTTTTAAAGTTATGCATCATTCCCTCATAGGGGATGGGATTTATATACCCCCATCACCACCATGGGGTAATGTTTTAGAACTAAGTTGAGCGAATGAAACACAAGGTTGTTTTGGTTTTGATTGTGAGATTTTGCACTCTCCTATAAAGGAAGGTATAAAACCCCAATCATCACTAGAACTTGTATCTGAAAATGAATCGTTTGTATATGAATATTTGGACTTCAAGGGTGATATTTTGGATTCTTTATTGAAATGAGGTGTAAAATATAATGACCCCCAATTATCACTAAATATTTATGTTGTAGGTGAAGGATTAGCATCAACTTGTATAGGTTCAACTTTTGATCTTAGAATGAAAGTATTAGGGAAGTTGGAAGTGTTGTGATCATATGATTCATAGCTTCATTCATCTACTTCAACTGTGTATATCTTGTTGTTGTATTCAAATTTCATTTTATGGTGGAGAGTAGATGATACTCCTTTCATAACATGAATCCATGGTCTCCCTAGGAGAAGATTGTATGAAAGAGGTCCTGGCATGATATGGATAGGGGTAGGCAATACTACAGGTTTGACCTCAATAGGTAATGTGATCATTCCTAGTGGTTTCCTATTGAAATTTTCAAAGCCACAAACATGAACATCGTTAAGTTGGATAAGCCTCTTTTCCACACCAATTTTGTCTAGGAGGTTAATTCTACAAACATTAATTTTTGCTCCATTGTCTATGAGAGTACGTCTAATTGCAGTTTCATTAATGATCACCTTTATCATCAAGGTTTCATACTTGTTTTGAATCTCAAGTGAGGGTAAGTAATGTTTAGGGAATGTGATTTCTAACTATGTTACTTGCATATGATCAAAGGAGGATGTTTCACTATTTGATTTCATATAAGATTGTATTTCCTCTTACTTCATTTGTAATATTTCTTGGAATAGCAAATTGTATGCAGGTGGTATTTGAATAAGCTTCCATATGGATATGTTAGCGAGAGTATTTTTAATATCTTCAACACTAAGTACAATAATTTGAGGAAATGGTGATGTTGTGGGAGTGATTTGTGGTCCCCTACATGTTTGAGCAACTGTGTTATATCTTGGTTGCTGCAAAACATTGTTAGATTGCATCCTAGATTTCAATAAATCTCTTATTTTCTTATGTGATTCACTAATGGGGGTGACTTAGGAAGCTCACCAATTAAAGGAGATCCAATTTTTGTTGTCATAACCTCAAAAATATTGTTCTTATTTGCATGATCTCTTAGGGAAGATGATTCTAGTGTCACTTCATCCTCTTCATCTAAGGAAGCCCATTTACATGTGTCAATGTTCAAATTTTATTGCAACATGATATCCTCCCTAGGAGGAGAGTTTTTAGGAGAAATTCAAACTAAATGCTAATGACATTCAAAGGTTGGTTCTTCTAAAATTTCTTCATCGCCAGTAGGGAAATGATCAATCATTGAATTGTATTGTTCATCAATAATAGTATTGTCCTGTTCCATAATGTTTTTTGACATAATATTCTCATGACTTTCATTGGTTGTGTTTTATAACATCAAAGTATCTTCTTCACCACTAGGGGAGATAAAAAGAAAAGAAAAAATGTGATTGTGAATATTTTTTGAATTTTCACTCCTTTTTCCCATAATGTTTTCCAAAATAGAATAGCTAGGGGAAGAGACATAAAGAGGGTTATCATAGATCTTGAAGGTTTGCTTATCTAACACCAAGATATCCTCATCATCATCACAAGAGGAGAAGATGTGGGCAGATGAACATAGGTAGGTTTCAATGGTCTCTTGATGTGTTGTGTGATCATCATGATTACTTATTGTTATGTCCTTTTGTTTAGTAATGTCTTTCCTAATAGGAGAGGTAAGAGGAGAGAAACAACTCGGGTTCTCAAAACTCTCATAGATTAGTTCTTCTAACACTATAGTATCACCTTCACAAGTAGGAGAGATATTAGGAGAAGAACAAATGTGATTGTTATGATTACCCAAGGTTTCTTTCACTAGACTAACCTCACTCTTAGAAGGGATACTAGGAGAGGGATCAATGATGAACAAAAAGAGAGGGGAAAGGACATCATATTCATATGCACTAAACAAAACTTTCTTAAAACATTCAACAAGATCAGAAAATAGAACATGAATTATGATAACTGTAGCCTTTTGTAATGAAAACATGATGTAATGATTATTCTCCAAGCTTGAAATGAAACAATGATAAAGCAAACATGCCAAAAGAATAATGCAACTTTTCAGATTTGGAACATGATAATTGATTGATTATGCTATGTAACAATGTGAGAATGCAAATTTGAAATTAATAAATGCATGAAATGAGCCAAATTAAGCTAGATCTAATGAAATGCATGTAACAAAAAGTCAACCAACTGAAATAGATAGTTAATGGCAGCAAACAAAAGCACAAAAAATCACTATTTGTCACGTCTCAAACTATGATGCAGTTTGTTTTGGCTTTATGTGGATTTAATATATAACTATGTGTGGATGGTAAAATAAATAATAAATATTATAATGTTTTATGAAATAAAATAAGAGAATGTGTGCTTTAGTTTTGAAAAGTTGAAATGTATTGAATCTAGTTTTATTTTGAAAACAATGCAAAATAGAATAATGAATTAATGCAGTATATTGTTTCGATTTTTTTTTTTTTCCTTGATACTAATCTATCAATGTGTGTCTGAGTGTACTTGAGTTGTAGGACTGTCGAAGAACAAGGGTGTGGCTAAGGTAGAGGAGGTTAGATTTTATTAATTCCAAATAAATGATAATATTTCTTATTAAGGGTAAATATTTCTTTTTCAATTTAAAAATGGCATCTCCTCACTATTTAATGTGGATAATTACTTAGTTTTAACTAAAATAGAATTTCTTATTATTATTTATAAAAGGTAAATATTATTTTCCTTTAATTTCAAGATTAGGTTAAAGGAAAACAAAGGAAATCTTTAAAGGAAGGAAAATCTTGAACGGAAACACAATATGGTTTCTTGAACTTAATCTTTCTCTACAAGAACAATAACTGAAAAAGAATGGGTGTCGGGTAGAGTTTTCAAAGGCATATAAAATTTAATGGTGCCAAGAAGAATATGGGAGAATACATGAAAAACAAGAAGAAGAAGAGTAAAATCCTTCAAAAAGCGATTTCCAGAAGAACCAAAACAGAAAAAGAGGGAGCAAGAAGAGGATCTTCAACCTTAGAGTGATTTCCAAGTTTTTAAATCCCTGCAATGTATTTCAATTACAAATTGTGTGAAAAATTGTCTGTGTTGTGAAAAGATTGAATCTCTTTTTAACCCATTTGTGCTTAATCACTATATTGAGTGCTTGCTATATAAAATTCATTAGCATGGATATTCAATATGTATATTTATTCCTATTCATATATATATATATATATAATTCTGCAACTCCCTGTATTGCATATATATGCCCATAATGGAGATTTTCATTTGTTTTCTTTTAATCAAAACCTGTTTTAGATTGTGATAGTTCATATATATACATATATATACATATATATATATATACATACACTATATTGTATATATATATATATATATTTTAATACATATGCTTATATTCGAATTAAATCAAATTTGTATATTGTATCATTGCTTCTTTTATTGTTTGAGGATGAAATATTTTTATGGAGAGGGGGGTCTCCCCCAGCCGTGTCCTCCCCATTGGGGAAGGACTGTGTTGTGGGGGGCAACGCCCTCCATAGGAAGCACCTTCCCATGGGAAGGTCAAAGGCCTCCACTATGTCGTCCCCTGCCCTCTCAATGTGCATGCAAAATTTTATTCGAACCTAAGTCTATGTGATTGATGTCTGCAATTTAATTTTAGTCTGGTAAATATATATATATTTATATAATAAAGTGCATTTCTATGCTCTAGACAAATCTGTGCTATAGATAACTTTGTTTGCCTCTATAAAATTATGTATATATATACAAGTATATATGTGTATATATATATACATAATTAATTAGTCAACTGATATATATATCAATTTGTAAATTGTAACCAAATAATAGCCAATAGATATATCTATTATGAGTTCACTTCAGCTAAAAATCTGATTTTTGTGAATCCAGTTTTTGTATATAAATATATTTATATATATAATTATATTTACATATAAATTCCTATATAAAACAATGAGTAAGAATGCAATACTTAGAATTCGCAATGAATAGATAGTGAAAGGACAAGCTTTTCGATGCAAATGGGTTTATTTATGTATTAGGTTGATTTCTTCATGAACATATGTACAAAACTATATTTATTTCTATGGGAATCAAGTTACTCTTAATGTGAAGACATGTTTTCATGGAATTATCCTTCAACTTAAACAAATATTTTACTTCTAAAATAAGCTATTATAAATTGAAAATGAATTACTAAATACTTTGAAACATGTTAATTTAAATATGCACTGCTTTTCTTGTAGAGTTAGAAAATAGACTGAAAACAAGTCAATTGTGAACCACAAACTAGACATAGAAACTCTTTCCTTGTGAATTATTTTCTTAGCAAATTTGGTAATGTATTGTGTGTTTTCGCAAAAATGTTGAATTGATAAAATCTTGAACTTTATGTAATTATGTAAGAAACTGTGTTATTTACTCTTTTATGGGAAACTTCCAAGACAAGATGCCGAATGTGGGCATACAAAGATGATAGTTTAGCCTTTTCATAAAAGTTACCATTTATGTTTTTAATGCTTGGCCAAGTAATGTACCATTGAAATAGATGGATTAAAACCCTAGAACTTTTATGCTATATATGTCTTTTCCACATCGTGCTTGCAAGAAATATGTTTTCTAGTATAGGAATGCATATAGGAAAACATGCATGCATCGAGAGTTCCCTCTTGATTTATTGTTCTAGGTTGTTGGGCTCCTCGTGTAGGGTTAGGGATTTCTTTGAGTTAGGAAGAAATCCAAGGAAGTCATGTACTTCATGGTTGGGTGGAAAAGGCACCTTAACCGTACTCTTGGCCTCGGCACAAGAAGACCACTTATGTCAAGGTGGATGAGGATCAAAGGTTCTATTTTCTATGGATGTACTTCATATATCATTTATGTATGGATTTTTTAGCCAATTTGTAAATTGTAACTCTATTTCATGAATGTAATTACTGATGTAAATTTGATGATTTATCATTGAAATAGATGATTTGTAACACCATTTGTGCTATATTTAAATTTTAATTTGTAATTCATTTAATAAATTTTCTTTAAGCACTTATGGATATTAATTTTACACATGTTATCTCTTTTACATTACTTTTGATGTTCAATTAACATGGAAATACTTTATCTGGAATGTGTTGATTTATGAGATTTACACTATTTAACCCTCAAAACTGCAAGTTCAAAATCCACAAGGACTAAGATGCCAACAAGGGCGTCTTGGTCCTGTTGAAGGAATTTTGAGGTTCCAAAAATTGAAACAGACAACAAGCAACTCAGACAGGGTTCTGAGAAATAAACCCACAGAGGCACTAAGACTCTAGTAAGGGAATTTTAGTTCCAATAGAGGCTTTTTTAGAAAAACAACAAAATCTAGATTGATGATAGTGTTTCCAGGTTGCCTACTCAGGGACCTAATGTTTAGAAATAGAAAACTGTGCAAATGAATGCAAGAAAAAGTGACTAATGACAAGCAATTGAATGCAAGTTGAACACAATTTTTTTCAATTTTGAATGCAATAACAATGTTCCTAAATTCAATTAGGATGATTGACAATACACTTCTTTATTTTTTCAATGAGATAAAATGATGCAAGAAAGAAAAAATACAACCTATATGCACTTTCACTAATGCAAATGTGAGAAACCCTAGATGCACTTTCACTAATGCAAGAATGAATGAAACCTACATCTAGGGCCTTAGTAAACTACAAATTAGAAGATGAATGTCCAAAATGTCAGGTTCACCAAAATGAACCATAGGAAAAAAAAATTGGGGAAAAGGGACTCACAATACAAGAAAGGAGTCCCTAATCCTAGATTTTTCTCTATAGGGGGATAGTCCATTCAAGGAAACCTAAAATCCCAAATTGGATTGACTATCAACACCAAGGTGAGTCAATTCTCAACAAGGGAGACCTAGGAATATTCCTTAGGGTTTGAAGGGTTTGCCACCAAGCAAAATCTTGGAAAGATAACTTAACATTCAACTCACAAAACCTAGTAATGCAAGCCAAATAGTGAGTGCAAATGACAAAATTAAGTAACAACAAGTTAGGATGTATGTACTTGGGAAGTCCGAAAATGTGATAAGGATTCTAGAAATGAAATTTTTTTGTGAAAATATGTTAAGGAGGACTAAGACACCCTTACTATTGTCTTAGTCTTGTTGCTATTTTTTAGGGCAAATGTAGAATCTTTGGATGTTGGAACAAGATCTGAAGGAATTTCTGAAAAATACCTCTAGGAGGACTAAGGTGCCCTTATTGTTGTCTTAGTCCCGATCTAAATTTAAACTATTACAAAATATGATCCTAAGGCTCAATGTTTGAGACTTCTTCTTCTCAGATCACAGGTCCTAAAATTTCCAGATCTATTTTGTAGGTGACTTTCTGTGAAGATGACAACTTTGCAATGCAACTTTGCAACTTTGCACTTCAAATGATATTCAACTTAAATCTACAAACACAAACACACAAGAGAAGAAAAACTTGTTGATTGTTAGTAAATGGGGGTTTTCCTTGGCCAAACCCCTTGTTGGTAATTAAACCTTGGAATGAAATGAAATAATGGAGGGAAATGTTGAATGAACAAAGTGTTATATTGCAACTCACCAAACCCTTGTTACGAAATTTGTAAACTTATGTGAAATGGATAGCTTGAATGTAGATCTTGAATTGAATGAATGTTTGATAAATCTTGAATTGAATTATTTGCTTGAATCAAAACTTTACATCACAAATGTTAGCTCAAAAACACACATGATGCAAGAATATCTTTGACATGATGCTTGAATCTTGATGATGGATCCAAATTCTTGATGAATTGCTCTTGAATTTTCTTATGAACTAAATTATGCTATTAGGAATGCTCTCAAAAAAGTCTTAGCTTCTTGGATGAAAAATGAGTGAAAGAACCTTGTATTTATACTTATCCATGCTTAATATCTCAAAATTACACCACACCAAGTTGACATATGAACTCATTAATTAAAGGAGGCTAAATCTTGCCAAGATTTGAAATTAAATCTCAAAAATAACTTAAGGGTGACTAAGATGCCCTAGGTGGCATCCTAGTCTCGAGGATTGAAACTTGGGGCACAAAGTCCAAAAAGGGGGCCTTTTTAAGATGCTTTTGAAAATAGGATCCCAAGACCTTTGGAGGACAAAGACGCCCTAGGTGGCATCTTATTCCTAGTCCAAAAATCAAGGATACACAACCAAAATCATTAAATTATCATTTATCCATTGATGTTTGTCGGGATTAACCAAAAAAATATATGATTTATTAGGCCTATGGATACAAAATAGGACCAATTAAGACATAAATAGGGATAAATAAAGCAAGGCGGGCCCAAACAAGTGTGAAAATGCAACGGTATGCATTTTCATACACTACAATATACCTTAGCATTCAAGCTATTGGTGATTTCTCTAATTGAAAAGTACCTACTTAAACCAAAATAATCTCATAAGGAACTATAGTTTTGATCTTGACACTACTTATGATGAATATTTTTGGATTCTTTGTAACTCCATTTGTTATTTGATGTACTATTTCCTCAACCTTCACATCCATAAAGGACAACTAGTGTGACAAGCAAGTTGAAAAGGATTTTCTTTGGTCTTTCAATCCATAATTTAGAATTCTTGCATCTATTTTAGAGTATAGGGTAAGTGCATGGATCTGTGACACAAAAAAGGCTCTTCATATGCCACTTTTTTTTTGAAATCAATAAAATCTGATTTGCATGAGAAAATGAAGATAGTTACACTCAAAATTTCAAGATGCAGCAAGAACAAGAGTTGAAGTGTTCTGAGTCTAGTTTCTAAGTTACTAATTATTTTTTAAATTAATGAATATTAAGGATCTCAAAAAGGGCGGCAAAATAGGTCCTATTTTTATCAAAAAAATAGCATACCGTTTGAGGGCGACCCCTTTTTTATTAAATTTTTTTTTAGAATTTCAAAAATATGAATGGTGAGAAATTAGCTAACACCATGTAGTTTATCCTCGTTCTTTTGGATAATTTTTATAATGAATATAGAATATTTTATGAATTTTTGAAGTGGACACATCCTGAAAAACCGAAATCTGAGCATGCTCCTCCCTATATATTTTGAAAACTAATCAAAAATTGATTTGTTTTCATCATGTGTAGAATGGACTATAGTTTTAAAAATTTAATTTGTTTCATGATTTGATGAATGAGTAAAAATATATCCTAAAACTAGCACATGTAAGTTTTTGACAAAAAACGGAGGCAATAACAAGAGAAGTTATGGATGAAAACCTTAACTTAATCAAAATGTAAAAAGAATTATATATTTAGATAGCTAAGAGAGATCCTAATGTCATCAAATTTTGTAATAAATGTGCATTGAAAGACGTGTAAATGTGATAGTGAACACAACCAAAAATGTGTGAAATTTTGTTACCCTTTCAAAAAATCATGTCTTTTGCATGAAATGGTTGTCCAAACCTCTAGGTCGGATGCCCAATGCAAAATCCAACCCATTGGGTTGGTATTTCCCAATGCAACCCATTTGGCGAGCACCAAATTTGGCACTCACCAAATGGGTTGCTTCATTTGGCTAGTGCCAAATTTGGCACTCGCCAAATGTCATTCATGAATTTTAGAATGTATTTTTCTAAACTCTTTCATTTTCTCTTTCTCTGCCAGGGAAACTATATGCATGAAAGTATAAGTTGACATTTACATATGGAAATTTACTTTCTTATACTTTAAGTTATATTTCATGTATATAGTTTTAGGATATTTGAGAGTGGTTTCAGATCTCTAGGAGTTGTAATTCAAATTCTAGTTTTTGGAAGATTTTAAAAATTTCA
The DNA here is from genome assembly GCA_007115665.2 of Sequoiadendron giganteum. Lineage (NCBI taxonomy): Eukaryota > Viridiplantae > Streptophyta > Pinopsida > Cupressales > Cupressaceae > Sequoiadendron > Sequoiadendron giganteum. The sequence goes on along the minus strand of CM021101.1, from coordinate 94,767,338 downwards.
GACTTAGTCAAATTTTAGTAATCAACATGTTAAATTTTAGTAATCAGGAGGTCAAATTTCATCTTTCTCTCTCTATTTCACTCAATTTGATCTCTTATTCTCTAGACCTATCTTTCTCTCACTATCTCCATCCCTTTATCTGACACTCTCTCCCTTAAGCTCAATAACTACATCTCTACATGTCCTCTCTCTCCTTCTCTCTCTAATATCTATCTCTACATTTTTGTCTATCTCCCCTCCCTTTCCTTTTATCTCTATATATATCTCCCTCTACTCTCTATATCACCTCTCTCAATCTCTACCTATCCCTCCCCTCTCTCTCCCCTCTTTCTCTCTCACTCTCTGCTTCTCTCTCTACTCTTTATATCACCATTCTCTCTCTCCTTCCCTCTTTAGTTCTCTCTATCTCACCTATCTCTCCTTCCCTCCCTCCCTCTCTAATTTTATCTCTCTCCCTCTCTCTCCTTCCCTTTCTACTTCTCTCTATCTCATCTCTCTTTCCACCCTCTGTCTCCCTCTCTCTCTTCCTTTCACCCACCTTTCTCTCTCTACTTCTTGTTATCTAACCTATCCCTCTATACCTCTTTCTCTCTCCCCCTCCTTCCCTCTCAATCTCACCACCTTCCTCCTTACCTCTCTACTTCTCTCTCCATCACAAATCTCTATCACCTATCTCACTTATATCTCTCTCCCCTTCCCTCTCTACTCTCCTTCTCTCTATCTCACCTCTCTCTACCCACCTATCCCTCCCTCCTCTCTCTTATCTCTCTCACCTCTCTCTCTCCCTCCCTACCTCTTCCTCCCTCTCTCCTTCCCTCTATATTTCTCTTCATCTCCTCTTCCCTCTATCTACCTACCTCTCTCTATTTTTGTCTCACCTCTCTCTCCATCCCTACCTCTCCCTCTATCTCTTCTTTCATATCTAATTCTCTCTACCTAGATGTCCCTTTATACCTATTTATCTCTCCCTCCTTGCCTCCTCTCTCTCAATATCTCCACCTTCTTCCCTCTCTACTTCTCTCTGTATCACCTCTCTCTATCTCTCTTCTTCCCTCTCTACTCTATCTCTCCCTCTCTCCCCCTCTTTCTATCTC
>CM021101.1:94676114-94766144 GCA_007115665.2 Sequoiadendron giganteum | reverse complement strand
GAGATAAGTAGAGAGGTAAAGGGGGAGAGAGAGGGGAAGGGGGGAGAGAGAGTGGGGAGTGAGAGATAGAATAATGAGATAAAGAGAAGTAGAGAGGAAAGGGGAGAGAGAAAGAGGGGAGAGTGAGAGGAAGAGAGTGAGAAAGAAAGAGGGGGAGGGAGAGATAAGGGAGGATGGGAGAGGTAGGGTGAGAGAGAGGTGAGATAAAGCGAGTAGATAGGGAAGGAGAGAGAGAATAAGAAAGGGAGAAGTGAGAGAGAGAGGTGATAGAGATATGTGATAGAGAGAAGTAGTGAAAGGAGGAGGGAGGGAAGGAGAGAGAAAGAGGTATAGATGGATAGGTTAGATAGGGATAAGTAGAGAGGGAATGTAGGTGGGAGGAAGGAAGAGAGAGAAAGACAAAGATAGAGATAGATAGAGATATGGGGAGATAAAGAAAATTAGACATGGAAGAAGGGATGGAGGGGGAGAGAGGTGAGATAGAGAGAAGTAGAGAGAGATAGAGAGAGAATGGAGAGATAGAGAGAAGTATAGAGAGATAGAGAGAAGTATAGAGAGATAGAGATAAGTATAGAGGGAAGGAGAGAGTGAGAGAGAAAGAGGGGGAGGGAGGGGGGAGAGAGGAGATGAGAGAGTGAGATAAATAGGGGAGAGACAAAGAATAAGAGAGAGAAATGAAGGAAGGGGAGAGAGAGGGAGGGTGTGAGGGAAGGAGAGGGAGAGAGAGGTGATAGAGAGATAAGTAGAGAGGGAAGGAAGGTGGATATATTGAGAGAGGTAAGAAGGGATGGAGGGAGAGAGAAAGAGGTATAGAGGGATAGATTAAATATAGGTATAGAGGGAAGGTGGGATGGAGGGAGGAAGAGAGAGAGAGAAAGAGAGATAGGTAGAGTGAGGGGGATGAGAGATAGAGAGTAGAGAGGGAAATATGTAGGGAGGGAGACATAGGTGAGATACATAGTGATGGAGGGAGAGATAGGTAAAGAGAGGGATAGGAGAGATAAAGATAGGTAGAGAGGGGAGGACACATAGAGATAGGAGAGATAGATAGTAGAGAGGGGAGGGATGGAGAGGTAGGGAGGATATAGAGTTGAGTGTGTGTGTGAGAGAGAGAGAGAGAAAGAGGGGAGAGAGGAAGGGGGAGAGATAATGAGAGTAGAGTGGGAAGTGGAAAGAGAGATAGAGAGTAGAAAAGGGTAGGAGAGATTAAGAGATAAATATGGGGGAGGGAGAGCGAGGGGTAGAGAGTGGTAGGGAGTGGAGGGAGAGGTAGGTAGAGAGAGGGAAGATGAGAGTGAAGGAGGTATAGAGGGAGAGTTAAGGAGGGAGATAGATGTGTGTGAGAAAGAGAGAAAAATCTCTACCTACCTCTCTATGTTTCTCTCTCATTTATGTCTCCCCCACCCCCTCTATTTCACTCTACCCACCTATCCCTCTATAAATATTTCTTTCTCCCTCCCTCTTTCCTTCCCTCTCTCAATATCTCTACCTTCTTCCCTCTCTAATTTTCTCTATCGCATATCTCTATCACCTCCCTCTCTATCTCTTTCTCCTTCCCTCTCTACTCTCTCTATCTCAAATCTCTTTCTCACTACCTTTCCCTCTCTATCTCTCTCTCCTTCATCTCTACTCTCTCTATCTCAACTCTCTCTCTCTCTCCTTACCTTTTTGTCCCTATCTCTATCTATCTATATCTCTATCTCTCCCTCCCCCCCCTCTTTCTATCTCTCCTCTCTCCCTTCCCTCTCTTTCTATCTCTCCTCACCCTCTCTCTAACTACCTCTCTCTCTCCTTATATATATCTCAACTATCCCTCTTTACCTCTCCCTCCCTCATCTCTCTCCTTATATCTATCTCAACTATCCCTCTTTACCTCTCCCTCCCTCCTCTCTCTCTCCTCCACCAACCTTCTCTCTCTACTTCTCTCTATCTAACCTTCCTATATATACCTCTTAATCTCTCCCTCCCTCATTCCTATCTCTCTTCTACCAACCTTCTCTCTCTACTCTCTATCTCAACTACGCCTATATACCTCTTTTTCTCTCCCTCCCTCCCTCCTTCCTTCTCTGAATCTCTCTACCTTCCTCTTTACTTCTCTCTCTCTTGCTCTCTCTCCCCTTCCCTCTCTACTCTCTTTCTATCTTAACTCTCTCTCCCTACATATATCCCTCCCTCCCTCTTCTCTCTCTATCTCACCTCCCTCTCCTTCCCTCCCTCCCTACCTCTCCTTCCCTCTCCTTCTCTCTCTACTTCTTTGCATCCCCTCCCTCTACTTACCTCTCTCTATCACTCTATCTCTCACCTCTCTCTCCATCACTATCTCTCCTTTTATCCCTACCTCTCCCTCCATCTCTCCTTCACTCTTTCTATATCTCCTCATCCTCTCTCTACCTACTTCTCTCTCCTATTTATCTCAACTATCCGTCTTTACCTCTCCCTTCCTTCACTCTCTCTCCCACCCTATCTCTCTCTCCCACCAACCTTCAATCTCTACTTTTCTCCATCTAACCTATCCTTGTATACCTCTTTCTCTCTCCCTCCCTCCCTTCTTCCCTCTCTCAATCTATCTACCTTCCACCTTACCTCTCTACTTCTCTCTATCACTTCTCTCTCTCCCATTCTCTCTTTTCTCTCTTTCTATCTATCTCACCTCTCTCCTCTCTCTGTATCACCTCTCTCTCCCCCTTCTCTCTCTACTCTCTTTCTCTTTATCCCTACTTATCCCTCCCTCCCTCCTCTCTCTATCTCACCTCTCTCCCTCTCTCTCACTTTCTCTCTCCCCCTTCCCTATCTACTCTCTTTATCTCTATCTCACATCTATCTCCCTACCTATCCCTCCTTACCTCCTCTCTATCTCACATCTCTCTCCTCTTCCTCTCTACCTACCCCCTTTCTCTCTACTATCCCTCTCTACCTACCCCCTTTCTCTCTCCTCTCCCTCTCTCTACTATCTATCTCAAACCTCTAGCTATCTCTTCCTCTCTACAATATTCTCAACTATCCCTCTTTACCCCTCCCGCCCTCCCTTCTCTTCCTCACTCTCTCTCTCTTTGTTTCTCTATCTCATCTCTATCTCACCTCTCTCTCCCTTCCTACCACTCCCTCCCTCTCTTATTCCCTCTCTACTTCTCTCTATCTCCCCTCTCTATCTCTCTACCTACCTCTCAACTTATATCTCCTCTCTCCCTCTCTCTACCTACCTTTGTATCTCACCTATACCTCTTTACCTCTCCCTCCCTCACCTTTCTCTTTGTCCCACCCTCTCCTCTCTTTCCTAACTCCCTCCTCTCTCTATATTTATCTCTTTATTTGTCTCTCTATTCAATGTGCACAATATGTGATAAAAAAGTGGAGCAATGTGGGGAGATTTACATGAAGAGGGAAGGAGGGAGAGAGAGCTAGAGAAGGAGAGAGTGAGAGAGAAATAGGAGAGAGATGGAGAGAGATTGAAATAGAAATAGGGGGAGAGAGAGGTGAAATAAAGAGAGTAGAGAGGGAAGGAGAGAGATAAAGAGGGGAGGAGGGAGAAGTAAGAGCAAGAGAGAGAGGTGATAGAGAGATATGATAAAGAGAAGTGGAGGGGAGAGAGGGAGAGCTAGAGAGAGAATGGTGAGATAAAGATAAGTAGAGAGGGAAGGATAGAGTGAGAGAGAAAGAGGGGGGAGAGAGTGAGAGAGAGGGGGGGAGGGAAAGAGAGAGAGGGAGGGAGGGAGAGGTATGTATGGATATGTAGAGAGTTGATAGAGAGATAGAGTAGAGAGGGAGGGAGAAAGAGAGTCCAGGGAGAGGTGAGAGAGATCGAGGTGATAGAGATATGCGATACAAATAAGTAGAGAGGTAAAGAGGGAGATATAGGGTGGAGGGAGGAGAGAGAGTGGGGAGGGGGAGAGACAATGGTGATATAAAGATAACTAGAGAGGAAATGAGAGAGAAATAGGGGAGAGAGAGGGAGAGAGAGGTGTGAGATAAACATAGTAGATATGGAAGGAGAGAGAGAGGGAGGAAGTGAGAATTTATAGAGAGAGATGATAGAGAGATGTGATAGAGAGAAGTAAAGAGGGGAGGAAGGAGGGAGGGAGGGAGAGAGAAAGAGTTATAGAGGGAAGGTGGGTGGGAGGAAGAAAGAGAGAGACAAATACATAGATAGATATAGAGAGATAGGGGAGATAGAGAAAATTAGACATAGAATAAAGGATGGAGGAGGAGAGAGAGGGAGGGAGGGAAGGAGGGAGAGGGAGAGAGGTGATAAAGAGATGTGATAGAGAGATAAGTAGAGAGGGAATGAGGAAGGTGGAGAAATTGAGAGAGGTAAGAAGGGATGAAGGGAGAGAGAAAGAGGTATATATGGATAGATTAGATAGAGATAAGTAGAGAGGGAAGGTGGGAGGCAGGGAGGAAGAGAAAGAGACATGTAGAGGGAGGGAGAGGAGAGATAGAGAGTACATATGGAAAGAGGTAGGGAGTGAGACATAGGTGAGATACAAAGTGGTGAAGGGAGAGGTAGGTAAAGAGAGGGAGAGGGGAGATAAATATAGGTAGAGAGGGAAGGAGACCGAGAGAGAGGAGAGATAGATATGTAGAGAGAGCAGAGATACAGACATATAGAGAGGAGAGAGAGAGAAGTAGAGATGGGAGGGAGGGACAAGTAGGGAGGAGATAGAAGTGAGTGTGTGTGTGTGTGAGAGAGAGAGGGGGGGGGAAGGGGTATATAGAGAGGTAGAGGGAGGGAGAGGAGAGATAGAGAGTAGAGAGGGAAAGAGGTAGGAAGGAGACATAGTTGAGATATAGAGTGATGGAGGGAGAGGTGGGTAAAGAGAGGGAGAGGGGAGATAAAGATAAATAGAGAGGGAAGGAGATGTAGAGAGATTATAGATAGAGAGGAGTAGATATTGGAGGGATGGACAGAGAGGAAAGGAGGAGATAGAGGTTAGTGTGTGTGAGAGGGAGAGGGAGAGAGAGTGAGAGGAGAGAAAATTATGGGATAGAGGAAGTGGGAGAGAGAAAGAGAGTAGAGAGGGAAGGGGGAAGGGATAGAGAGTAGAGAGGGAAGGAGAGAGTAAGAGAGAAAGATGGGGGAGGGAGAGAGAGAGGTAGAGAGAGTGGTAGGTAGTTGATGGGAGAGGTAGGTAGAGAGTGAAGGAGAGAGGGATAGAGGGAAGGAGGGAGAGTTAGATGGAGAGAGACTGGTTTGATAGAGAGTAGAGAGGTAAGGATAGAATGATAAAGAGAGAGAGAGAGAGGGAGGTTGGAGGGAGGGAGAGGTAGAAAGGGATAGGTGAGATAGAGATGCAAGGAGGGAAAGTGGGATATAGAGTGAATGGTGATTTAGAGAAGAGGGAGTGAGAGGGAAGGAGGGAAAGTGAGAGAGAGAGAATGGTGATTTAGAGAGGAGGGAGTGAGAGGTAGGGATAGAGATAATGGTGAGATAGAGAGTAGTGAGAGAGAGAAAGATGGATGGAGAGATAGAGAGAGAGGTAGAGGAAGGGAGAGGAGAGATAAAGAGTAGAGAGGGAAATAGGTAGGGAAGGAAACATGGGTGAGATAGAGAGGGATGGAGAGAGAGAGAGTGATGGAGGGAGAGGTAGGTATAGAGAGGTAAAGAGAGAGGAGAGGTAGAGATTAGAGAGGGGAGGGAGGGAGGGAGGGAGAGGTAGGGAGGGAGATAGAGGTGTCTGTGTGTGTGTGTTTCAGTGAGAGAGATAATGGTGAGATAGAGAAAAGGAAAAATTGAGAGAGAAAGATGGGGGGGGAGGGACAATAGTGTGAGAGACTGAGAGGAGAGACAAAAAGAAGGGGAGGGAGGGTGAGGTCGAGAGAGGGAGGGAGAGGAGAGATAGAGAGAATTAAATTAGAGAGGTAAGGAGGGAGGGAGGGAGAGTTAGGCAGGGATATAGAGGTTTGTGATAGAGAGAGAGAGAAGTGAGATAAAGAGGAGAGAGTGAGAGGGGGATATATAATTATGAGATAGAGAGGAGAGAGTTAGAGAGAAAGAGGGGGAAGAGGGGGATAGAGAGTGAGAGAGAGATGTAGGTAGAGGGAGGGAGATGAGAGATAGAGAGGAGAGAGGGAAAGAGGTAGGGAGAGAGACATAGGTGAGATACAAAGTGATGGAGGGAGAGGTAGGTAAAGAGGGAGAGAGAGGGGAGATAAAGATAAGTAGAGAGGGAATGAGATGTAGAGAGAAAAGAGATAGAGAGAAGTAGAGAGGGGAGGGAGGGAGGCAGATGTAGGGAGGAGATAGAGGGGTGTGTGAGAGAGAGGGGAGAGAGGGAGGAATGGAGGGAGGGAGAGGGAGTGGAGATATAGAGAGTAGAGAGGGGAGAGAGAGAGATAAATATGATACAACTTGTTGACTACTAAAATTTTACCTCTTGATTACTAAAATTTGACATGCTAATTACTAAAATTTGACTAAGTTTGAAATTTTTAAGATCTTCCAAAAACTATAATTTGCATTATAACTCCTAAATATCTGAAACTACTCTCGAACATCCTAAAACTATATACATGAGATATAACATAAAGTATAATAAAGTAAATGTCCATATCTAAATGTCAACTTATACTTAAATATTTATTTCATGTATATAGTCTCCCTAGTAGAGAAAGAGAAGAAGAAAGAGTTCAAAAACATTCACTACAAAATTCAAGCCATTTCGCGCTTGCAAAATGGTAAAGCCATTTGGAGAGTGCCAAATTTAGCGCTCACCAAATTTGGAACTCTCCAAATCTGGCGAGAGCAATATGGCTTGTTACGGGTTTTTTTTTGTAATTTGGCACCATTTTTGTGTCACAGATTGGTACAAACACCCTATGAAGATTTCCACCCCACTTTATCCTTTTTCCTCTACATATATCCCAATTGAGCTTACTGTGGAAATAAAACCCAAGGTACTTGTATTCTTCAACTATTTCTATTGGGCTTCCTTTGGAAAGAAAGCTAATTTTTTTCATTTTCTTCTTAATAGAAAGGTCCTAACTTTGGTTTTTCTTGTGTTCATTTCAATCCAAAACTTTTGTAAAAAGAGTTATAAGGCCCTTAGGTTATCTTTCAAACTATGATTTATTTTTGCAATTAGGATGAGATCTTTAGAATATAAGAGTAACTCTATAGCATATCCAACAAGTTGGATGCACCCCTAGAAAATTTATTTAACCACTCTTCAATTTTATCAATGTATAACCAAAAACAAAGTGGGGAAGAGTGAGAAGACATATTTTATACCAATGTTTCTTCTCAAACATTCTAATATTCCATCCTTTGTTCTAATTTCCAACCCTGACCTATGAGCCATGAATCTATACCATCTAGTATTCAAAGTTCATCCATCTAGTTACAAAGTTTAACTTTGGGAAATGTGTCATTTTTTAAACCAAAAAATAAATAGAAATATTCTTCCCTTGAGTGCCCCATAATTTTTTAATCAAGTTCCTAAGGGTGATGTAATGGTCAATAACGGAGTGCCTCATCCTAAACCTTGTCTACCCTTTTGTCATGTTTCCCTCTTTTTTATGCACAACTACCAATTCTATGCTCTATCATGCCCCCAAAAAGTTTTCATGTTATAGGATTGACTATAATAGTGCAATAGTTACATGAATTATTGGTGTCTCCACTTTTATAGAGAGGACTAATGATATTATTCATCCAATCTATCAAGAAGCAATCTTGGGTGATGTCATTGAAAATTCTTTTTATGTATAGTGCAAGGATCTCTATTCCCTAATTTAAAAGTTATGATTACATGACATTTATTTCTTGTGATTTACCCCTTTCTAGACTCTTTATGCCTTTATTGATATCCTCCCTAGAGAATAGGCCAGTTGTGTTAATTATGAGGGGGGAGGGGTGTCTATCTTGAAGCCATTCATAAATAATTTTATAATATTCTAATCATTAATCATCAATGATATTATTTTTTCTTTTTTTTCTTTTTTGTATAGTACCCTCCAAAATCCTTTGTGGTTGTGTTTTCCAAGAGAAAATGATTCTTTCCTTCTTGTGTTAACATATATTACTTTTTTGGATTGTTTGAATTTCTCATAAGCCTTCTTATTCTATTTGTTCATCCCAAAATCTTTCAAAGTTATTTTTGCAGCCTTGTATTCTTTGTTATACAATGGATTTTCTAGGAAAATACTTGCAATTCCTTTCTTAGGGCTAGATATTTTGCATTACTTAAGGATTTGTGGATGAACGGAATCAATGTACTTATGCGTATTGGTTCAATTATCATACAAGTTTTATTAGTTCTTATATTACTATTTTCTTCTTAAAAGTGACACTCAAGGGTTGTTATGAAGAGTTTTCAATTCTTTTGATTCATGAGAAATTTTATCTCAAAGATGAACCTTCTCTTGTCTATGATGGCCTTGTTCTTCTTGTTGGTTTCTTGTGTTAATGCAAAGCTTTAAAATATTGGATTATGATCTTATTTCAGCTCTATAGGTAGTCCCCAACATATAACTCCATCAACCTCAAAATTTATCTCTATGAACAAATAACATCTAGTCTACCACACTTTGACCATTGTATAGTTTATAAATGAATTGCCCAGAAAAATAGTTTTTGTGTTCTATTTTTATATTTTTGGTGTATTTTTGAGATTAAATAGTATCTTGTGGAGTGTTGTAAAGGTTTAAACATCTCCATTTTTGAGGACTTGGCTTTTATTTCAAACATCAAAGGAAACTAGGATGTTTAATGTGATTTTAAAATTATTATATTACATAATTTCAAGGTTTCAAGTGTTGAAGGGATCCATTATCATGTTAAAGTAAACTTTCAAAGTCAAATTAATTAATTTACTGAAGTTATATGACTAGGGAAGTGTACATAAGGAAAGTAACATTTTGACATTTAATTCTTGTTTTATTCTTTCAATTTGGGTGCCTAGAATGGAGGAAAAGGCTAGTTATTTTCTTGGAAAGAAATTTATTATGACTCTTTAGTTTCTAGTTTGGAGTGAATAAGGATTAATTGATATATGATTTTATTATTATTTTAAATACATCTACACAAATAAGGCATTGAATATAGTGTAGAAACCTTGGTGCCACATTTGGAAATAATAACTATGTTTTATTTCATTATTTGTGAAGGAATTTCAAAGGTCAAATTGATAGAAATGAAAGAGAAAATTTAGACCTGTGCCACTTTTTAGTGTCTCACATAGTTGAAACCACCTATAAAATAAAATATTTAATAGTGTTACGAAGAAGCAATCAATAATAGCAAGGCTAGAGAAAACATGTGTAGGTTGCTCTAGAGGATTCCTTGAGAAAAAATGTAGGAAATCTTCTTGCCAAGAGGATATGAATAGAATAAAATAAAGAAGAGTGCTAGAGGTATTCAAGGAAGTTAAGAGAGCTATAGGATGAACGGAAAAATTATATTAAAAATTTGGAGTGAATCCAAGAAATTAGAAGACATGAGGGTTTGAATTTTCGAAGGCATGAAGTTCCTAGAAACCCTTGAAATTTATGAGTTTTGTTTTATATTGAATCATGAATGTATGTAATTGATTCTTGGAGGATTTCTTGAATGTAAAAATATATGAGGATTTGAATAAATTTGTGTTTCCAATTTTTTTTACAATATATGTTTTCTTTGATATATGTGCAAGAGTGTGGGTTGGATGATATGTTAAGGCTAAATGAAAAATTTACTCAAGGAGATAATTTTCATGCTACAATATCTATCTCTTTGTAACTTATAGAGAAGCTTCAATGGTGGATAAACTATTAGAGATTGAAACCATAAATAATTTTGCACTCTATTAAGAAAAAACCAAAAGTGCCAACCCTTACAATGAGTAAAGATAATCTATAAAATCTTATGCCAACTAAAAACCTTATATAAATATTCCCTCGGACCTAACTAAACTTAACATATAAATATGACCCATTACTAGAATAGCTAGGTAAAACAACTATTTACACCAACACCCCCCCTTAAGTGCAACTTAGGGAGCATATTGTTATGGAAATGATGCAACAATGCAAGGATGGGTCTCAGATATGAGTCCATGTTAGGTACCCATATGCAAAAGAAATCACTCATAAATAGAAAAAAGGAGAAAACCTAGTGGGACAAAGCTCCTCCCCAAAAGAGAGATGAAAGAAAAAATGGACTCATTGATGAATGAGAATGATAAAACCACATGAAAAGAATAATACTTCCCCATAAGAGAGAAGAAGAGAGACCATGCAGCACCCCTCAATGTAAAGTCTCTTGGAATGATGGTAGATGCTTGACATTAAATGCAAAAGATGCCACAACACTATTGAACAACATTCCTTACCTTAGGAAGAAATAAAACCAAGATGGTATGTAGGATGTCTTCCCATTCTTAAAAGGAATATGAGGGAAGAAATATGATATGTGATGTCTCTAAATAATTCTCAAGTGTCTCCATGTTGACTTCGAAATTTTTTAGACTCTAAAAATGTGTTCTAGGACATATTATAGAAGATGATAATCTAAAATATCCTATAAATGATTTTAGAATACAATCCAAACATAAAGATACCTCCTTTGAAGACAAAGAAGCCTCCTCCAAATGCTGCTCAAAATAATTCACACTCACATCAAGATGTGAAGAATGAACATGAAGAGAATGAACAAGAGGGTTAGAGGATTCCTTCACAACAAATGAAGGACCATCTCCATCAAAGAGAATATGTATGCAATTGATGGTGTCTCCTGAATCTAAAATGTAGGACTTATAAAAAACTAATAATTTTTGTCAAGTATTCATCCCAAGTAGATATAGTTGGAAGATAATTTATGTTTTATTGCACTAAATCACAAAAATCCAAAATTGTGGCTACACAAGCATCATCGAAAGCAACAGTAGATGAAGGAGATGGACTATAACACATGTCTCTAGATCCTTAGTGGATGAAAGAATACCAATATTCGAATAAACATATTGAATATCCTCAAAAGTGTCCACACTAGATTCCTATGTGTGAACATTAGTTGAAGGAACAATCTGATAAAAATATGACAAGGTGTAGACTTGAGATTGGTGATCAACCTCTCCAATTGCAACTATATCTCTACTATGAAAATCTTAGATTATGATAGATTTTGGTGTGATCTCAACACTCTTTCAACTCCACCATGTGTGATCCAATAGATAGAAAGGATGTTTTTTGACAGTAAAGATACACAAATAACATCATTAAATGCTCTATCATCCATGTCAATGGATCCCTTCCCACAAACACACATATATGCTTTTTAGCCATTAGGATATATGGTGATAAATAAGACTCAAATGAATCTAACACTCTCTCTAATGAATCCATGTGATGTGAGGATCCTAAATCAAGTATCCACCTTTCTAACTAAAAAATCTGCAAGTACAACAAGTTCTTGAACCTTATGTCTATCATACTTTTATGAAAAAGAATAAGATGAACCCTTTGACATTGAAAGAAATTTGATTTGATTCTTCTTAGGAAGATGCTTCAACTCATTGAGTTTCTCTTAATAACATTGATGTTCATCATGCCCTAATTTATTGTAATATGCACATGTAGGCTTCTTATTTATAGAAGACTTCCCTTTAGAGGGATAGTATTTAGATTCTTTATGTAGCTTGTTCTTTTTCTTCTTTTGCTTCTTATCAAGATTACTTAATTTTTTTTGTACCTTAGGGTCACTAGCAAACAATTCTTGTGACTTAGAAGACTTAATTAGACCCATATAAATGAACTTTTCTTCCTCTTGGATTAGGATATTTTTAAATTCAGTAAAATTAGGATCAAGATATGATGCTCCCATAAAAATATGATGGGTATGAAAGCTAGAAACAAACACTGAATACCCAAGACCAAGCTTAGATAACACATTCAGAATCAATTATAAATCCTCCTTATCAATATTGAAATATTCCACCTATGTTCTCAATTGCTTAACCTATGATATGTATTCTTGGATGTGGTCAAAATATTTAGGACCAAGATTCATCAAATCATAGTCGATTTGATATCCCCTAATCTTATCAATTTTACTATACAATTTCTTAAAAGTCTCCCAAGCATCTTTAGGTGTTATGCATGTTTCAACATGAAATTGTAAATCAAAAGAGACTAATGAACATATGCATCCAAGAGTTTTCTCACAATCAATCTCCTATTTTCCAATTCTATAACATCAGTAGGTTGAGGAATGGTTTCTTTTAGATGGCCTATAAAACCATTTTCCATGAGATCATTCCATATTGATTTTCTCTACGAAGCATAGTATATGGAGTTATGAGTTCAATTTGAGATTTCCCCATTGCAACAACACACAAATAGAAAAAGAAAAAAATAAACCACCACAATATTACCCCCCAAATTACTCAATTGAGAATCACCCCAAACAATATATGATTTGACACTTTATGTGTAGTGTGATTATAGGTGCAACTTGCTAAAAATAATGAATTGGACTTGATCTTAGTACTTATAAATGTCAAATTAGGCCACAAGGTCAAAGTATAATTCTTACATAGAATGGGATCAATCTACTCACACCACTAAAAATTACACAAAAAATTATGCACTTCAAAAAAAAAAGACACCAAAATAAAAATTAATTATACCACTATGAAAAGCATGAAATTCTAGCCCAAATAAATAAAAAAATCTCGTAAAAAGGAGGCTAGATGATTGAGTTATGAGCCTATGAAGTTGGTCAAAGTATAATTCTTACATAGAATGGGATCAATCTACTCACACCACTAAAAATTACACAAAAATTTATGCACTTCAAAAAAAAAAGACACCAAAATAAAAATTGATTATACCACTATGAAAAGCATGAAATTCTAGCCCAAAAAAAAAAAAATGCTCGTAAAAAGGAGGCTAGATGACTGAGTTATGAGCCTATGAAGTTGGAATGTGTTGATTAATAGATTGGGAACCTTGAGATAATATAACCTTATATTTGGAAAAGGTGCCAAAAAACCAATAGCTCTAAATATTTGTTCTTAAACAAGAACAAATATCCTCTGAATTTTATCGAGGTATTGCTCCCTCACCAAATTTTCAATCAATTGAAACACTAAAATAAACACTATGTTTTTTTTTAATCCAAAAAGCAGTAAAGGTGAATCCACTACTAAGAAAAATCCCAAATATTAGATGTGAGATTCAGTAAATAGAAAACTAGTGCAAAGACCAATTCCTGTAAATCACTTGAGAAATAAACTATGCATTCAAAACTATCTGAGAAATGAAATAAATCATGAAGAAATTGCATAAACCACACAAAGATGAAGTATGGAATTAAGATATCCTTAAATGAAAAGATTCAAGAGCACCAAATTATCTTCATGAACTATATGTACCAAGACAAAATATTAATTTCATTCACAACAAAATGTGATATCAAGAGTCTCAAAAAGTGTCTAGAGAGATAACATATGAAAATAGATACAATTAACTAGGTGGGTGAGTAATTGCATCTTTCTACTATCCATAACTGACCAAATTGAAAAGGCAAACGAAGAAAAGTAAAGAAGTTGAGTTGTCATAATGTTGTTGCTTCACTTCCAACTTCCGGGTTCACGACAAGTTTCTTCCACTAGGATTGGGAAGCTTTAAGGATATGTAATAGTTCTTTATGTTGAGGAATAGCCACATTTGTCATTCACACCTTTCACATCAGATTATTGTCCTTAGTTGTCTCAATGCGACGTTCACAAAAATTTGTGAGATCGATCACTTGAGATGTGACCAAGTGTAATTCGCTAAGCTTCTTCAGGTGCTCAGCATTGAGTGAAGGTGAATCAAGTGTTCCATTAACCATTCCCTTTAAATTATCTATCAAACCCTTAATGTTTATGTCATTCCCAATTTCAGCTTTATCTCATTATAACCCGAGAGCCACCAAGGCACCCAATGCTTCCTCTGAAACAATAGTGTACTCATCAATGACTTCCCTAAGCTTCTGTAAACTCTGTTGAGCAATATTTAACTTACAATCCACCCCCTTGTTCCATACCAAGCAACATGTGTCTAAATAATTAGGTATAATTTTCTCTACAATCATTTTCTCCATGTCCTAGCTTAACATTGATTTTAATTTAGCTTGGTAACTGCTCCATAAATTTTCTTCTTTTTCAATTGCAACAATCTCCTCCCCCAAAGTAGTCTTCAAGGCATTTGTCTCCTAGAAACATTTCATAGATGCAGAAATAACAAATCTCCCATTTTTAGTCAGACACTCACTTCATTCTTCCATAGCCCTACTTAGGGTTTGACAACTTTTCATTTTAATCATGGCCTTCCCAACCACGGTTAAGGATTCTATAGAGGAATCAACTTGGGAGAGGGGTTGAGGAACAAGTTCAAAAATAGGCCTTAGAAATTTAGTCAAGTCTCGAACTTGGGATTTTAATTCATTATTACTTTCTTTATCCTTTTTTGATTGTTCAACCATTATGGCTACAAACACCTAGAAAATTTCAACGTCTCCATCTCTGGTAGGGGCTGAGGTATAGTTTGGTCACCTCGAAATCACTTGTTGTTTCCTGAGTGACATCCTTTTGTGTTGAAGGTTGCACAATCTCTACTTGGAGGTTTCCTGACTCTACATCATCTATCAACCTGGTAGTAGTCTTTAAATTCTTCAGTTTTGAGGTTGGAGTTCTCTGTAACAATTGTCCTACCATATCTGGCTTAGGTAAACTAGGCTATACAACCTTTATTTTCCTTGATAAAGTGTCCTCAAACCAAGCTGGAGTTACTGAGACCTTGGTTGTTCTGAAGCCCGGAGATTTAAATAATGTTCTAGCAACATTAGGGGTGTCCTAAGCAAGTGCAACTATTTTTGACTTCTGAGATGTACTCACTTCTCTGATAGGTGATTCATCCTGAGAAGGAGAGGAGTTTATTTGGAAAGCTCCCAAACCTTCATCTTCTTTTTCTCATTCCTTCAATTTTTATAGAAGGTGAAGATTAAGGATATCCTCTGCATATGTATGTGAGAACATATTTTTATTAGGTGGATCATCACCACCATCTCCTTGAGTCCCTGATAGTAATGGCTAAGAGGTAGTACCGACCAAGTGTATGCTCTCGGTAGTTTGATAAGTAACTTCAGAAGGCTGAGTACTTTGTGATCTAGTTTGAGGCTGAGACTAGTCTGTCCTTTTCTTCATCATTCACTCCTTTGTTCTGGCTAGGACGTTAGTAGTTTTTGCTTTGATGGTTTACTTTTCCTTAATACTCCAATCCATGGCAGGAATAGGATGATTCTCTATTAACTCTATGTAAACTGGGTCTACCATGTTGGACCCATCCTCCACAATACCTTGTAGATCCCATTCTAATTTGAAACTGATGATCTGATCTACAAAAAATCTTAGCCAACTTCTTCTTTTGAATTCATATTCATCGAAACAGTCGACCCAAAAGTCCTCAAGGCTAGGTTGGTGAAAGAAGTTAGGGCTTAATTTCAAGTTGTTCTTGACATAGTCTTTCAAATAAAAAGGAAATCATTCATCAAATGAAAGAAAATTATACTTAGACAATTCCTTCTCAATATTTAGGGCGCTAGACATAGATAGGAAACTTCAAGAGCCAAAACCAATAGGAAAATGAATAGTTACTCTTTTTGTATCTTCACATAGCCTATTTACATCTACCCATTTCCTGCATACTTCAATCATGACACTTTTCTTCAGGGTATTTAGGCAATTTTATTGGAAAACCAACATACTCACCAACTCTTATGTAAGAAAATCTTTGAAATTGAATGAGGTGACTACCATAATAGTGACAATCACATTGTAGGACATCCCTATAACTCTTTGACCATCCTCATAGGGAAAGCATCAGTTATCCTCCTAAAATGCTAAAAACTTTTGTGGAGCTGCAACTTATTGAAATAGTCATAGATAGGTACCTTCCCTGGAGATAGATCACTCGGTCTTAAACTAGGCCAAGGCATTGTACTGGAAACAACATAAATTAGGTATGAGGACATATAGAAGAATCTATTGAGAGTAAATAAAATCATCAACTGATGCAAATGATCACTTATAATTCCTACCCAGTCAAGAAATTGTTTTTTGACTAACATAATTTGGATGAAGAAATACATCCACTCTTCAAACCTATGCACATCTTTATTTCCTCTCAACCTATGTAGTAACACCATGATGTCAGCCACTTATTCAACAAAATGGGTCATGTGTAATTTCAAAGGTAACTGGGACGTGCTTTGTTTAGGTTTAGCCAACCAATGCTTTTCCATTTTATTTCTATAATGTCCCCTCTTTCTTCATTGAAAACTTAGTTTGGGAATTTGTTATAGTCATGGGTGAATAATCATCTCTTTCTAGGAATTTTAGGCAAGATGCAAAGGTGGACCTCTAAATATTTAGTATCAATTGATTATCTTTTGTTCCGATCTCCCATATTTGTGAATTATAATGCTTGATACAATCCAAAATGAGTATAAGGCATTATAATGTTATAGGAAATGCAGCGGCTTCGACCAGGCCACTATCAATTACCCATGCAGTAATGGGTGGTGGATTGGGTTTATTAAATTTACTTCTTAACTCATCTAAAACTAACATGCCCAAATAGGTATCCCCAAATTCTAGTACCTCATAAGTCAACCCAAATACATACTCATAACCCGTGCAATTTAACTTTTTACATGACTGAGAATTAGGCTCGAACAAGGAATTACCCAAACAATTCTAAAACAGGAACACCAATATCCCAAAAAGAAAATTTTGAAGCAGGGGATATTATAAATACCTTGAATGATGAACTTTGTAGCTAAAATCTCACATCTTGTCCAACTCACCCTCAATAAACAGTGTCGCAATGAGAATGTTTGTCTAGCACTTAGGAAATTTCCTTAAAGACCCCAAAGAAGGCATAGGAGTAGATGAGCATTAATATCTCTCACTTGCCATAGGGTACATGATGGAAATCACTTCATCATTCATTAAATCTTCTTTCAAAATTCAAAAACAAATGTCTAGAAGTGGAGAAATGGAGAGTTCGATGAACTTCATAAAAGTACGCTTAAGTTCAAGTTTTGCTTCAAGATACTGCTTGAATGAAAGAACATAAGTATCAATGAAAAATAATCTAAGTGGTAAAGCGGGGAGTTACATGAACTACATAAGATGTCACCTAAGTTCGCGGGGCTAGAATAAACATCACCTGAGAAAGGGCCTAGCCGATTCTAAGTAAACAAAGGGACTCCCATGGACCAAAATAAAATGCAAGGTAATAGTGGCTCTTATGGGGGATAAAGACTAACAAGGATAAAGTAATGAACCCAAACCCAACTTAGTACGAATAGTGCCTTATCCATTGGGAAATGGAGTCATTAGAGATAGAAAAAACTCTCCAGCACCCAGGAAACAAAACAAAACAAAATCCTAAACTAACTATTTTACATAAAAGAACCTTCAAATCAATCAAAGTTGGTAGAGTTGTAGGTCTTGCCCATTATAAGGAATAGGCAAGGAGGTTTCGTCAAGGTATGCAAGGCAAAAGGTGTTTGGCCCATACTCATGAGTGATTTAAAATTACCAATCCAATGTGCATCAAACTTTTTATGAGCACCCTTAGGCTCTCTATGATTATCCCATAGCAAAACTGAATCCCCAACCATGAACTTCTTGAGCCTAGCTTTCATGTAGAAAATATTTTTGACCTTTTCTTGATGTATGGTTATCTTATCAACCATGTATTCTCGTTGTTCCTGGATCTTGGTCAAATACAAAATATTTTTCTCCAAGGCATCGCTAAATTCAAAATCTTTGATAGCAGTTTGTAATTTGTGAGCTAATAATTCTAGCGAAAGGGGAAGTGCACTTTTTACTCTGTATACCAACTCAAAAGGATTCATCCCAATTTCCTTCTTAGGAGTTATCCTATCTACCCAGAGAGCTTTAGCCTTTTATGCCAATCTTTTTGGTTGTCATCAACTAACTTCTTGATGATGTTTATCATATTCTTGTTGTTGGACTTAGCTTGACCATTCCCCTAAGGATAATAGTCAGCCGAATGAGAATTGGAGATTCCATAATCATAACACAAGAGTGAAATTTCACTGGAGGAAAAATTGGTTGTGTTGTTAGCAACTAACTTGTAAGGGACTCCATACCTAACTAGAATATTCTCTTTAATGAAATTACAGACCACTTCAGAATTGGTTCTCTTGACTGGGATCACTTCCACCCACTTGGTGAAATAATCTGTGGCTATGATGATATCTTTATGACCTCCACTATATTTTTGGCTAATTTTTCCAATGAAGTCGAGACCCCATTGCTAAAACGACCCCTCAATTACTACAGGCCTAAGTGGTAAAGCTGCCAATTGAGGTCTTCCTGCAAAAAACTTAAATTTTTCACACCTGGAAACCCAATGATAAGCATCCTTGAACATCCCAGGCTAGTAATAACCATGTCTTATGATCTTAAAATTAGTCACAGTGGAGGATAAATGACCTCCATAGGCCTGATTGTGGAAAATGGTAAGCAACCTTTCCTACTGGCTTTTATCCACACACTTCAAAAATGTCACATCTATTCTACATTTATATAAAGTATCATTCCAAATGATGTATTTAGCTACTTTTAATTTCAAATTTCTCTTCTATTTACCTAAGAGGTGTTGGGGGCATTCCCCATAGGTGAGAAAATAGGCTATGTTAGATAACCATTCATCTTGTAAGCCAATAGTTAAGACCAAGGGAAAATCATCCTCTTCTTCTACCTCTTTTGGGTCTTCTGCCATCAATTTGTAGAGGGCTCTTCCTCTAACTAGCTTTGTAGGCTTAAGTTCCAAGTCATATTCTTGCACTTTCACTATCCATCTACCCCTTCTATTGCAATAAATATCTTGTTGAGTCAGAATGCTCTTATAGCAGGGTTTGGCACATACACGATTGAGTGTGAATGCAAGATATAGAAACAAAATTTCTTACCTTCCCTAACTACTATAAATGCATGCTTCTCGATTTGATAATAGTTCAACTCATGTTTCTTTAATGGTTTGCTCATAAAGGAAATAGGTGCCTGAAAATTATCTTCATTTACTTGCAGCAACATGGTAGACATAGTATGTTCTGAAGCATAGCAATAGTTGATGAAATCTTTCCTAAAGTCAGGACTCACCAGGGTAGGAGCTTGGGCAATTGCTTCTTTAATATCTTTGAAATAATCCTTCCCTACCTTGTTCCACTTAAAGGCTTGTTTTTCTTTCATCATTTATGCAATGTGCTTAGTGATTTCAAAGAAGTCCAGGAAAAATTTCCTCAAGAAATTTACCTAGCCAAAAAAAGACTTCACACCAGTCTAGCTCGAAGGAAGGCCTAATTGTAAGATAGCCTTTAATCTTTTTGGGTCTATTCTCACACCTTCTTTGGACACAATGTGACCCAGGAGTCTTCCCTCAGTGACGAAAAAAATGAACTTCTTGGGATTAAGAGAAATTTCATGTTCTTTACATCTTTGTAGAACTCGCTCCAAATCCTGTATGTAATTTTTTCTTTTCTTAAAGAACACTGTTAAATCATCAAGATATATAACTATGATCTTATTTCAGAGGTCATTGAAAGACAAGTCCATAGCTCGTTGAAATGTTACTCTTGCATTGATAAGCTTGAACAACATCCAACTATAAGTGAAGGTTCCCCAGGGCATGGTGAATGCCATTTTATGTTGATCTTCTTCAACCACACTAATCTGGTTATAATCAAAGAAACCATCCACAACATAGACATCATTTTTGAACTGGCAACTGCCTGTAGGATATGATCCATGTTTGGAAGGGGATAGTTATCTTTCAATGAGGCCTGATTTAGATTCTTGAAATCAACGCATATTTGAATTTCCCCATTTATCTTATGAACTGGAAAAATATTCACCACCTAGGTTGAATGATGTATGGGATATATAATTTGGGCCTTCAACATCTTTTCAATTTCTCTAAAAATTACATCAGTGACTTTGGGGTTATAGTTTATATACTTCTTCCTGAAAGCATCTTTTCCTTCCTTTAATGGAATGTGATTTTGGAATTTTCCATTCATGAAGTTTCTTAGGTTGTCGTAACACCAAGTGAAAACTTCTTTATACTCGATAAGTAGAGCTATCAAAATTTCATTTTCTTTAGGTGAGAAACATTGTCCAATATAAACCATTTTAGGAGATTTTGGGTCTCCGATATTGACCAATTCAAATGTTGATGTTATAGCAGTGGGAGATATCTTTCTCTCAAATTTAAAAATGGTGGATAAATAATACCAAGGCAAGTTGGACTTGCTATATATAGTAATTTTATGAAGAGTCACCTTGTTTCTTAAAAGAGGCCAACCCAAATGAAGAGTCACCTAGTTTTTTATAAATACAAAGTGATGATCATTCATTTGATCATCAAGTTCATTCATCATAATTCACATTCCTAGAAGAAGTTCACACTTGAGCAGAAAATCATCATCTTGTAGCAACAACTCATCATTTTGTAGCAACAGACTAATTTCAAGGAGAAACATATTCATTTGTATCTTTGCATCTAGGAGAGGTGCTATTATTCATTGTATCAAATTCGGCATTGTGTTGGGCCTGAGTTGTAAGTAGATTTATACTCTTATTCCTTCAATATATAGGAGATATATTTGTTGGGTTTTTCTCCCTTGAGTAGGAGGGTTTTCCTAGGGTATCTTGTTGTGTTCATTGTCTTATGTGTTTCATTTTCTAATTGCTTTCATTTTCGATCCTCAATCTAGCATGGTATCAGAGTGGGTCTAAGAAAAGATCTTATTAGATTTGTTAAGCAGTTAATTCACTTTTCATCTAAGAGAGATCTTGAAGGCCAAAGGTTGCAAATTATTTCAGACCTAAGGGCAGATCTTTGAAGGTGAATTTGTGTGGAAAAAGAAGATGGTGATCGGTGTCAAGGTAGAAGATAGACTTGATGGAGCCACAAACTTCAACTCTTGGAAACCTAGGGTACTCATTGCATTAGAGGAGAATGATCTTCTTGATTTTTTGGAAAGTGATTTTCCCGAGCCTTCCGATGATACTAAGAAAATCCAGTGGAAGAAAAATGGCACGAAGGCTAGAAAGATCATGATAAACTCTATGATGGATCACCTAGTACTGATCATCTCTAATTTGAAGACAACTAAAGAAATTTTTTATACTCTAAAAGGATTGTATGAGATCAACAACACGAATAGAGCCCTTGCTTTGAGATAACAACTTCACCATGTAAAAATGGCTAAATATGATTCATTCATCTCATTCTTTATGAATATTTCTTATTTGAAAGATCAATTGAGCACTATTGGGGATATAATTGCAAACATAGATCTTGTTATGTTCGCACTAAATGGCCTTCCTCAATCTTGGGAACCCTTTATTCAAAGCATCGGTGGGAGATCTAAGTTGCCCAAGTTTGATCATCTTTGAGCTGATTGTATTCAAGAAGAGTCTAGGTTGGCATCAAGAGGAATTGGGCGAAACTATCATGATGTAGAAAATCAAGTTCTTGCTACACATACTTCTAGAGAAAGAGGCAAAGGAAGAAAGAGGAATAGAGATAGAGGATCAAATTCTGTCCAAGAACTGAAGAAGAATGATATCTCTCACATTCATTGTTAAAGGTGTGACAAGTATGGTCACTTTGCTCGAGATTGAAAATTAAGGTCTACACAACTTGTTTCTACTGTGGAAATTGACATAGGGACATCTCAGAAGGAGCCAAGTTCTAAAGTCAATTAAGAATATTTCTTATTCTAAAGTCGATTAGTTTCTTCGAAGTGGAGGAAATAACATTTAGAGGGAGTCTGACAAACCATTAGAGGCAACCTTGGACGAGGAGGTTAGGAGTTTGATGCAAGTACTTGGAGCTTCAAAGGGAGTCACATCTTCATGAAGACTTGTTGTAATGTATATTTCTTTGTGATGGAGAAGTATGAGGTGAAATCCCTTGTAGTGTATATTTCTCTATGATGGAGAAGTATGAGGTGAAAGGCCTTGTAGTGTATATTTCTCTGAGATGGAGAAATATGAGGTGAAAGCCCTTGTAGTGTATATTTCTCTAAGATAGATATATGAGGTGAAAGCCCTTGTAGTGCATATTTCTCTGAGATGGAGAAATATGAGGTGTGAGCCCTTGTTCATCTCTGTGACTAAGATGAGACGTCATGTTGAGAGACTCCATGATGACATCACATTGAGAGACTTTGTGATGAACCCTTTTACTTGTGTTTCTTTCCACACATGGGAGTAGCCATGGTGGATGTCATGTTGAGATATTCCATGACGACATCATGTTGAGAGACTCTGTGATGAACCTTTGATTTTTCCACAAATGGGTGTAGCCATTGTGGGTGTCATGTTGATAGAATCTATGATGTGGATATCTGGAAATATACCTCCCTAGCTAAGAGGGAGTGTTGATGTTATAGCAGTGGGAGATATCTTTCTCTCAAATTTAAAATGATGGATAAATAATACCAAGGCAAGTCGGACTTGCTATATATAATAATTTTATGAAGAGTCACCTAGTTTTGTATAAATACAAGGTGATGATCATTCATTTGATCATCAAGTTCATTCATCATAATTCACATTCCTAGAAGAAGTTCATACTTGAGTAGCAAATCATCATCTTGTAGCAGTAGATCATCATTTTGTAGTAGTAGACCGATTTCAAGGAGAAACATATTCATTTTTATCTTTGCATCTAGGAGAGGTGTTATTATTCATTGTATCAAATTTTGCATTATGTTGGGCCTGAGTTGTAAGAAAATTTATGCTCTTATTCCTTCAATATATGAGATATATTTGCTTGGTTTTTCTCCCTCGAGTAGGAGGGTTTTCCTAGGGTATCTTGTTGTGTTAATTATCTTATGTGTTGCATTTTTTGATTGATTTCATTCTGATCCTAAATCTAACATCGAATTTGCCAGAGTGGTTAGCAGATTTGCTCATCCTTCACTTTATGGAGCGATCATGGTGATCAAATAAGTCTTCAAGGGAAACTAGTCCCTTAGGTATTTTGTTTCCCTTTAACTAAATAATTTCATCTTTGATGCCACCCATTTTTCTAGAGAAAAAATCCTTACATTCATTATCTTCTCCTTCAAACAAGACTTGAGCAAAGGCTTTGACATTCTCTATGAAGGCTTGAATCTTTTTTTCATCATCAAAAACCTGCCAATGGTCAACATTATCGGGAATGCTTGGCCCATAAATTCATTTGATTTTGTAAGGCTTGTTTTTAAATTCAGGATGTGGAAGCAACAAAGAGGTGAAGACTGCCAACGAATTAGCCTTGGAATTAAATTGCCTGGGTATTAATAGTTTCTATTGAGAAGGCATCAAAATTTCAAATGGTTGTCCAAACTCAATTTTGATAATGCTTCAACCTTTTGTTTTTAATTGTGAAAGCATTTCGCAATTAGTTTTGCATCTCCTAAACCTTTAAGCAACTTAATTCCCATACCTTTAGCTTTGATTAACCCTAATAGAAGAGCCTCATATTCATTAGTATTGTTTATATTTTTAAATTCTAGCTTATAGGCAAAAGGAAATTACTCACTAGAAGGAGAAATAAGAACAACCCCTGCTCCGGATCTGGAATGGGAACAACTTCCATCAAATTCCATCATCCACAGTTCATGCTCTAAATCTAGAACACATACATTATCTCCCTTCTCTTCTTCTGAGAAAAGCATATAATTCCTGAACTCATTCTCCTCATATAAAATCTACGCTTTAGGGTCCTCTGATTTCAACACCATTATCTTAGCTTTAGACTCGAGCTTCAAGTGCACCTTCTCTTTGTCGATGGGTATAGTAGCATATGACCAGTCTAATTGTATTTCTCCTCCTAAGTCTTTGCAAAATACCCTACTTAGAAGCATACCATAACTGACTAGTATGTTTGCAACCAAAATGGTGAGTTTAAGTCGCTTACTTGGATGAGATGCAAGTGAAAAATGAGCATCTTTAATTTTCCCAAGCAGGGGGACTTATTTGGAATCCATAGAGTAACACTTCCTAAAAGTCCTAGTCATCTCAAGCCCCAAGGCTTTGGAAATTTTCATGGGCATGACATTGTAAGAGGTGCCTAATTTGATGATGCAATTACTCACTCTGAATCCATTCACAAATAGTGATACATAAAATGGGTTAGGCTTTGCATCTGAGGTAGATGGTGAAGGCATCTTACTATTAGATGCAGTGTTGATGGTTGAACCCTAAGAACTAACCATTCTTTCATCCAACCATGCATGAGATATAGAACACCATGGCCTAACATATTCAATTAACCTATCTAACTCCTTAGGATTCATCCTTAAAAAAAATTCTTGGGAAATTTTCACTTTAGAATTTTTGCAAAATTCTACAATATCAAAGGCCCCCATTATATTTTCAATGGGTGATACAATTAGATTTTTAGAAGAGTTATCAAATACACTTTGTGAGGCATCTCCACCCTTTGAGGTTGCACTAGCTCGTGTAAGTAATACTTTAGGAGGATTTGGAGTACCTTTTTTATTGGAATGTTGAGTTCGGGTAATAGCGACATAGGTAGCATCATCTAGAGTGATGTAAACATCCCCTCCTTTATCATCATAAGGTTTGAATTCCAAATATCCATTCACATAGTCACCATATTGATTAGATGAAGCACCCTCTTCTATGACCTCTTCAATAATCTCCTTGGTGGTGGTCAATTGCATAAATCTATTCATCTCAGGACAATTAGCACCATCATGATATGATGTTAGGTGAAAAACACGCATATTGTTTTTATTGTTTGTAGAAGGAGCCTCAATCACTAACCTTTGTTGAGTTGGAGGCAGGGGCAGTGCCTTGTTCCTTGGTTGAAAATTCACTCTCCTAAGAATTTCTTGATAAGGTTGGTTGCCTTTCAGCATTTTCCTCTTGAGAGAAATTACATCATTAGCTAATCTTTGGATCATAGGATCAGAGGAAGTAGTTGGATATGCTTTGTTCATTTGAAATTCCTTTTTCCACTTTCCCACTAAGATAAAATCATCTTCCAACTCTACAGCTATTGCCTACATAGCTTCAAGACTATTTATTGGTTGTCTCTTCAAGAGGAGACCAATGTCAGGGTGCTACACATTTGTGAAGAAACATTTTTACATTTCTAGGGAAGGTCTCTTAGCAACTATAATCCTATTCACTATCCTATTGAACTTAGCCATAAAGTCTCTCATGGACTCACCCGCTTCTTTCTTCATCTAAGTAACCTGCACTATTAAAGTTAGGTCATCATCTGTGCTTTGAATCTCACCTTGAATTTACTATGCATTGTGGCCTAATTAGTAATGCATCCATGAGGCAACTAATAAAAACATTGGGTTGCTGCATCGACTAAATATTCTACAAATAATCTGGCTGCTACATCTTCTTCCTATATAGTAATCACACCACACGCAATGAAGAAAGCATCAATGTGTTCCTTTGGTGAAATATTTCCATCCCCACAAAATTTAGGAAATTTCTTGTCAGAACCCTTGGATAAATCATGTAGGTTATTTCCTAATTGCAAGGGATCGACAACAACACCCCAGGGAATAGGTTGTGGTTGTTGATGAGCCATATTAAGGGGAAAATTAACTACGACTAGTAAAACAATCTTGTGTAAGATGAGTGCTTGGGAGATAGAGTGATTTGAAGGTGTCCTAGTCGGTGAAGCAGGTCTACTTCTAGCCCCAACCCTTCGTACATAGGGGATAATATAGGAAAATTTACTTCTTTGCAGGGTTTCAAAAATTAAATCAGAAGTTCCCCTACTCGTCTGCCCCCTAGTAGATCTCTAATAATCCAAGGTTAATTAAGTTATCTATGTATTATACCCAGGCAAAACAAACCGAATCTCCCCAGTGGAGTCACCAAAAATATGTTGGCTGACAGATTGGGCACCTTGAGATAATATAACCTTATATTTGGAAAAGGTTCCAAAAAACCAACAACTTCAAATATTTTTTCTTAAACAAGAACAAATATCCTTTGAATGTTATAGAAGTACAACTCCCTCACTAGATTTTCAATGAATTGAAACACTAAAATAAACAATATGTTTTATTTTAACCAGAAAGTAGTAAAGGTGAACCCAATACTAGGAAAAATCCCAAATATCAAATGTGAGATTCAATAAATAGAAAGCTAGTGCAAAGACCAATTCCTTTAAATCACTTGAGGAATAAACTATGCATTCAAAACCATCTGATAAATTAAATCAATCATGAAGAAACTACATAGAGCACACAAAGATGAAGTATGACATTAAGATATCTTTAAACACAAAGATTCAAGAACACCAAATTATCTTCATGAACTGTATGTACCAAGACAAAAAAAGTAATTTCATTCATAGAAAAATGTGATATCAAGAGTCTCAAAAAGTGTCTAGATAGATAACATATGAAAATAGATACAATTAAATAGGTGGATGAGTAACCACCTCTTTCTGTTTTCCATAACCGACCAAATTGAAAAGGCAAACGAAGAAAAGTGAAGAAGCTAAGTCATCGTGATGGTGTTGCTTCACTTCCATCTTCTGGGATCACCACAAGTTTATTACACTAGGCTAGAAAATATTTAAGGATATGCAACAATTCTTTATGCTAAGGAATACCCAGATTTTTCATTCGCACCTTCCACATTAGATGATTGTCCTTAGCTATCTCAACGCAACGTTCACGAACTTTCATGAGATTGATCGCTTGAGATGTGACCAAGTGTAATTCACTAAGCTTCTTCAGGTCTCATAATTGAGTGAAGGTGAATCAAGTGCTTCCTTAACCATTCCCTTGAAACTATCTATCAAATCCTTGATGTCTATGTCATTCCCAATTTCACCTTTATCGCATTAAAGCCCGAGAGCCACCAAGGTACCCAATGCTTCTTTTGAAACAATAGTGCACTCATTAATGATTTCCCTAATCTTCAGTAAACTTTGTTTAGAAATCTATAACTTCCACTCCACTCCCTTGTTCCATACCAAGCAATGGGTGTTTGAAGCATTAGGTATAATTTTCTCTACAATCAGTTTCTCCATGTCCCAACTTAACATTAATTTTAATTCAGTTTGGTAACTATTCCATAATTTTTCCTCTTTTTCAATCGCAACAATCTCCTCCCCCAAAGTGGTCTTCAAAGCATTTGTCTCTTGAAAACATTTCATAGATTTAGAAATAACAAATCTCCCCTTTTTAGTCAAACACTCACTCCATTCCTCCATAGCCCTACTTAGGGTTTGGCATCTTTTCATTTTGATCATGCCCTCCTTCCCAACCATGATTAAGGATTATATAGAGGAATCATCCTGGGAGATGGGTTAAGGAACAAGTTAAAAAATAGACCTTAGATATTAAGTCAAGTCTCAGACCCGGGATTTTAATTCATTCTTACTTTCTTTATCCTTTTTTGATCATTCAACCATTCTAGCTACAGACACCTAGAAAATCTAAGTGTGTCCATCTCTAGTAGGGGGTCGAGGTCTACTTTGTTCACCTCAAAATCACTTGTTGTTGCATTGAAGGGTGTACAATCTCTACTTGGAGGCTTCCTAACTCTACATCATATATCAACCTGGAAATAGTCTTTAACTTCTCTAGTTTTGGGGTTAGAGTTCTCTATAATAATTGGCCTACCATATCTTGCTTAGATAGACTAGGTTGTACAACTTTTCTTTTCCTTGATAAAGTGTCCTCCAACTAGGCAGGAGTTATTGAGACCTTGGTTGTTCTGAAGCCTGGAGATTTAAATAATGTTCTAGAAACATGAGATGTGTCCTCTGTAGGTGCAACTTTTTTTGACTTATGAGATGTGCTCACTTCTCTAACAGGTGATTCATCCTGAGAAGGAGAGGAGTTTATTTGGAAAGTTCCCAAAA
Source organism: Sequoiadendron giganteum (assembly GCA_007115665.2). Classification (NCBI taxonomy): domain Eukaryota; kingdom Viridiplantae; phylum Streptophyta; class Pinopsida; order Cupressales; family Cupressaceae; genus Sequoiadendron; species Sequoiadendron giganteum. The sequence goes on along the minus strand of CM021101.1, from coordinate 94,738,220 downwards.
TCTTCTTCTTCTCCTTCCTTCTCTTTTTCCAAAAGTTCCAAATTAAGAATATCCTCTCCACACGTCTGTGAAAACATATTTTTATTAGGTGGATTATCACCACCATCTCCTTGAGTCCTTGACGGTAATGGCTGAGAGGTTGTATCGGTCAAGTGTATGTTTATAGCAGTTTGAGAAGTACCTTCAGAAGGCTGATTACTTTGTGATATAGTGTGAGGGAGAGACTAGTATATCCTTTTCATTATCATCCACTCCTTTGTTTTGGCTAGGATGTCAGCAGTTTTTCCTTTGATGGTTTCCTTTTCCTTAATACTTTAGTCCATGGCAGGAATAGGATGATTTTCTATTAACTCTGTCTAAAATGGGTCTACCATGTTGGACCCATCCTCCACAATACCTTATAGATCCCATTCTAATATGAAACTGATGATTTGATCTACGAACAATCTAATCCAGCTTTTTCTTCTGACTTCATATTCATCAAAATAGTTGGCCCATAAGCCCTCAAGGCTAGGTTGGTGAAAGAAGTTAGGGCTTAATTTCAAGATTTTTTAACATAGTCTTTCAAATCAAAAGGAAACCATTCATCAAATGAAAGAAAATTATACTTTGAAAATTCCTTCTCAATATTTAGGGCATTAGACATAGATAGGCAACTATAAGAGACAAAACCAATAGGAAAATGAGCAGTTACTCTTTTCCAATCTTGACATAGCCTATTTACATCTGCCAATTGCCTTCATACTTCGATCACGACCCACTTGTCTTTAGGGTATTTAGGAAATTTGATTGGAAAACCAACATACCCACCAACTCTTATGTAAGAAAATATTTAAAATTGAATGAAGTGACTATCATAAAAAATTTCAAATTGCATTGCCTCTGGTGACTATCGCATTACAGGATGTCCTTGTAACTCTCTGACCATCCTCATAGTGAAAGCATTAGTTATCCTCCTAAAATGATGAAAACTTTTATGGAGTTGCAACTTATCGAAATTGTCATAGATAGGTACCTTCCCTGGAGGTAGATCACTCGGTCTTAAACCAAGCCAGGCCATTATACTGGCAACAACATAAATTAGGTATGAGGACATATAGAATAATCTATTGAGATTAAAGAAAGTCATCAACTGATGTAGATGATCACTTATAATTCCTGCCCAGTCAAGAAATTATTGTTCGACTAACATAATTTGGATGAAGAAATGTGTCCACTCTTCAAACTCATGCACATCTTTATTTCCTCTCAGCCTATGTAGTAACACCACGATGTCATCCACTTCTTCTACAAAATGGGTCTTGTGTAATTTTTGAGGTAATTGGGACTTGCCCCATTTAGGTTTGGCCAACTAGTGCTTTGCCACTTCATTTCTATAGAGCCCCCTCTTCATTGAGATCTCAGTTTGGGAATTTGTTATAGTCATGGGTGAATAATGATCTCTTTTTGGGACTTTTAGGCAAGATGCAAAGGTGGACCTCTAAATCTTCAGTATCAGCCGATTATCTTCTATTCTGATCTCCTACATTTGTGAATTATAATGCCTGATACACTCCAAAATGAGTTTAGGGCATTGTACTTCTATAGTAAATGCAGTGGCTTTGACCAACCCGCTATCAATTACTCATGTAGTAATGGGTGGTAGATTGGGTTTACTAAATTTACTTCTTAACTCATTGATACTAATAGGCCCAAATGTGTATCCCCAATTTTTGGTCCCTCATAAGTCAACCCAGTACATACTCATAACCCATGCATTTAACCTTTTCCATGATTGAGAATTAGGCTCGAATAAGGAATTACCCAAACAATTCTGAAATAGGAACACCAATATCTCAGAAAGAAAAATTTGAAGGAGGGGATATTATAAATACGTTGAATTACAAACTCTATAGCTGAAATCCCTTGTCTCATCCAACTCGCCCTTGAGAAACAATTTCATAATGAGAATGTTTGTCTAGCACTTAGGAAATTTCCTCAAAGACCCCAAATAAGGTGTGGGAGTAGATGAGCATTAATATCTCACTTGCCATAGGGTACATGGTGGCAATCACTTCATCATTCATTAAAACTGCTTTCAAAATTTGAAAATAAACGTCTAGAAGCAGAGAAGCGAAGTGTTTGACGAACTTCATAAAAGTGTGCTTAAGTTCAAGTTTTGGTTCAAGATACCACTTGAATGAAAGAACAAAAGTATCAATGAAAAACAAGTCTAAGCGGTAAAGCGGGGAGTTACACGAACTACATAAGATGTCGCCTGAGTTTGCGGGGCTAGACTACAAACCACCTGAGAAAGGACCAAGCCGATTCTAAGTAAACAAAGGGACTCCCATGGACCAAAATAAAATGTAGGGTAACCAACTACAAACTCAAAAATTACATTGGAGAGGGGGCCAATTTTTTTTAGCCACTTGATGATGCCAACATAATGCCAATAAATAGAATATGCCCTTTACCACCAAAATATTCCCTTAGATGGAATATTCCCAAATAATATTATTTTGTAATGAAATATTCAAAGAAATATTCACTTGTATGGAAAATGATGACTGAGTTGATGTTGACTGTAAATTCTATTGTTTATTAGCTAAAAAATTCCCCTTTTTTTTAAATTTTGTTGGCTGATAGATATAGGCAGGGCCAACAAGGATTGTTTGTTCATACCATGTGATTCCTTATGATTAGTTTGTACCTTATCATAGGTACTAAGTACCCTATGTAGGTAGGGTACGCTTGCAAATTGAATGTGGAAATAAAAAAATGATATTTTATTTTTAATTTAAAAAATTGAATATTCTTAAACCAATTTTTTTAATTATTTTTTTCACCTCTATGTATCACAAAATGAAATTGTGTGATTGTACGACCAATAGTCGTATGACTAAGAAGGGGCCAAAAAAATTCTAAGGGTTGGGGAAAGTGATTGGATTTTGACAATTTGAGAATCAACCTTGAGGTTTTTGGGCCTCCTAGATGCGATGACAGGGTTTTTTTATTCAAAATTCTAGATGGAATTGCAACTACCTCGTGGATATGGCAACCACTTTTTAGCTTTAAACCCTCATAGATTTCACATCATACGCCCAATTTGAACAAAACAAAAGGAAAAAATGACTTTCTTCAACCCTCTAAACTCAATGGTGAGTGTAGATTATACCAAAAAGCTACGATTTGAACCTGCAATACAAAGTCACAAAGAGGAAACCTTCAGATCTAGTATTTAGTTCAAGTTTTTTTATTCTCGAGGTCATCATTTGATGCAAGAGAAGAGTATACTAAAATTTTCAAGATCCACCTATTTTTGCAACCTAGATCTCTCAATAAATATTAACAAGAAGAAATCCTGCAAGCTCTAATGCCATGTAAGAATTGGTATAGAATAATTTACACCATGCAAGATTTGATTGAAGATTATAGCCACCCAAGATCTAGGATCTTCATGAAAGCATAAGAGAGATCAATTATGAAAGAATAATTCTATTTTATCAAATGATGCAAATGATATATTATGGTTATATGATTGTTGATTTACACATGAAACCCCTCGCTTATATAGCCAAGGTGAGACATAAGATTAGACAAGATCATGGAAACTTTCTTAACCCTATGTCATGAGACAACTAATATTAAATGACTTAGGACTCGATCATTAAATATCAAAAGATAAGATAAGATCTTATGACAACTAGCAACCTTCTAGTAAGATTCTCTAGGACCTAAGTAAGATTAAGATGCAAATAGTTAAAACTAGTGAACTAGTTAGGTAAAACACCTATTTACACCAACAACCACCATCCATAATTTTTTATGGAAAATAGATTCAATCATGCATTAAAATACATTTTTATTCTCCTTGAGAAAAGAAAACATGTTTCTATCAAATTTTAGTTCTTTTTAGAACATGTATACCATTTCCAATGACCAAGTGGTGTCTCTAGACTATTTTTGAAAGTTAGTAGGAAGCTAGAAAAATAGGTGGGAGTTTTGAATTATTCAGGTTCTAGGAAATACCATACCCTTTGCACTTAATTGATCCATTAGGAATTGAGAGTGAGAAGAAATCCTGCTAGATGGATAAAGGATAAACAAACAATCTCGATGAGTGAAAAGAGCTTTGGGTGTTGGGGATTGGGCTTTAGGAATACTTCATACCAAGTACCCTTTTAGGAAAATTCTTGATGAAATAACCTCAATAGGAATATAAATACAATTATTGGGTGCCAAGGTTTTGAGAAAATACATGCAGTAATATCAAGGTAAAATAGATAATGAAATATTGACTTTGAAAAATGTACATGAAGGAATCAACAAGATTTGAGAGTTGAGAATGCCTTGGAATAGTTATTGAGTAAAGGAAATTCTAAAATGTTTAATTTTAATGATACATTTCAAAGTAGGAATAAAACTTCAAGATGAAGAATATTGGCATGGTGGTAAAGGTTTTCCTAATTTCTTGATCTTCAAAGACTTAGGCAATGAGAATCAATATGGTAGGGTGAGTATGGAAGGATGGAGAATTCTAAAAGTCTAGAAAAAATGAGGGACTTAAGGCAAGTCATTGGACTTCAAAGTTTTGAGAAAATAGGAAAATGGTACTTACTTAAGGAACGCCCATAAATTTGAGCTTGAAAGAATTTTAAAAAAAATTAGGAAGCAAAGGAATTAGTGAAGTGGGTATGGGATAAATGAAGGATCAAGTTTGACAAACTAATGAAGGAAAATTAAAAATAATCTATTTTATATTTGGGATGGGAAACATGAGCTCCTCGATAGCCCAATAGACCAATACTTAGCTAAACTTTTAACTGTTGGGAATAGAATGACATTTAATTGCAATCCTAAACATATTTCATGTATCTCCTAAGTCCTTGGAAAGTGTTTCCCAACACTAGGATTAGAAAGAGATTAAATTTGAATGAAATGAACATGTAAATTAACATTTTTAATTATTCCTAAAGAATAGGAACATGTGGGGGTGTCCATTTTGAGCTCCTACAAGATAGGAGCACATGGGGTGCCCACATGAAAGGTGGAACCCACCTTGCTTCAGTTAACTATTTGGAGGTTTGATAGCACTTCAATAATGCATGTCTTGTTCCTACAAAATAGGGATTGATATTTTCAAGAGTGGAGTGGCATTATCAGTTCAATATCAATTTAGTATTAGTTTAGTTCAATTCGGTTCAATTATGGTTTATTTATCTTTAGTTGCATCTAGTTATTTTGAGTTGCATGCTAGTTGACTTGAGTTGCATGCAGTTATTTTGAGTTGCATGTTAGTTGACTTGAGTTGCATGTTAGTTGACTTGAGTTATATGACTAATAATTTTAGTTGCATAATAGATAATAGGTGGATACTTTCAGTTAAGTGTAGGTGATCAATCATGCATATTGTTTGCATAAATTGATGGAGAGATATGTTTCAGTTAACTCAGATTGACTTGGACCCACCTTGGGCGCCCAAGTTGACATCTTTCAATTAACACCTTTTGCATGAGAATATATTTACAAGGTTCATATAAGTGGGCCCATTCTTGGCAGCCAACTTTGAGGTGAAGCTTCCAAGATATCTTCAAGACCAGAGTTCAATTAAGTGTTCAATTTGGGGCACCAACTTTGAGGAAGACTTTCGTTTGACTTTTGTTTAGGAGGTGGAACTCTACTTGCCAAATCTAGGCATAGGTTTTTGAGAGAAGCTTTATGCTTTGCAATTGTCAACTCTTAGGAGTTTAAAAAGCTCATAATTTCCTATTTATTGCAACAAGTTGAAGAGAGTTTCATATGAGAAAATATTGCAGGTTGTGAAGAAGATTTTTTGAAAAACAAGGAAGCATATCAAGGAGAATTGAATCAGTGCTATTGTAATCTTATTCAAAGGTTAAATAATACAAGCAAGGCTAATTCTGGTGGAGTTTTTTCCCAAAAGGGTTTCTCCATGTACATGTTGTGTCCTTTCTATTCTATCTTATATTTCTTCTACAATCTTTTGTTTACTTTCTACAACATTAAAAATTAATGTAATTCATGATTAATCACACACAAGGAATTGTCACAAATAATACTAAAATTGAATCTACAGGTACATAGGATTTACAAGTTTTAAGCGACATTTTTACTATAGTTTTACCTTCATTTTCAACATTTGGTATCAGAGCTAATGGTTGGGTAGAGTTTGGGATGCCTTTCTCTTCAAAGTTTGAAATTTTTTTGGCTATAGTGGGAGCTTTTACTATTGTTTTATTGTAGATTTGTAAAAGAAGTGTGTTGCAATGACTTCTAATTCTCATCTAGCTATTGAGAGATTCAATGGATCTAGTTATGAGATGTGGAAACTAAAAATGGAGGATCTCCTTAAAGAGAGAGATTAGTGGTTAGTTGTTTGTAATGAGACAAAGTCACCTACAATGATTTTAGATGAGGATTGGGCTAAGCTTAATAAAAAGGAAAGATGAACCATAAGATTATGTCTTGTTGATGTTGTTCTCTTGAATGTTTCAGATGAAACTATTGCATATAAATTATGGAAGAGAATAGGTGATAGGTGGAAAATTAAAAATCATCTATTTTATATTTGGGATGGGAAACATGACCTCCTCGATATCCCAATAGACCAATACTTAGCTAAACTTTTAACAAGGCATAATGTTTTTTGGGGGTGATAAGAAGGGTATGCCAATAAGGAAAACCTTGACAAGTTGAAAAGCACATGAAACACCCTAAACACCCCAAACTTGGAATTTTCACATATTTAAGGGGACTCGACTTCATTAGTGGATATAGAGATTGATACTTAGTAAATAATGTAGAAATGGGAATACACACTAGTTATTTTTTGATTGATTATAAGCAAGGGTAATGGATAAGGGAACGTAAGTGAACTCAAGAAAAGGTACTCAATGAAAAAAATTGACACTAAATGTTGAGTCCTAATAGTTGGCACAATCAAACAATCTTGAATTGACAAAAAATGAGATTGGGTTGTCATTTGATAGCTTAATAAAGGCTAAAAAGAATTCACAAAATAATTTATAACACCAAGGACCTTCAATAGTGCTAATTATGAAAACATATTTTTATCTATGATAAAGAATTTATAATGAGGAAAATACTCACTCATATAATCACTCACAAATGCTAGAGCAAACTTGCTTAGAGTGGATAATTTTTGGTTGACTATAAATTTGATGCCTTTTGTTTGATGACCTTCTAAAATTCATTCGAAAAATCTCATAGATGTAAATGTGAGAGTAGTGCAGTGTGGTGGAGTAGATATATATTGTTTTCCTTTTTTATTTGATTTGTAAATTGAAACAAGTTGCTCATTAAGGGAGATGGGAATGTAAGTGTTTCTCAAGAATAGGAATGTGGACTAAATTGTTTAAAGGAGAAATAAATGATGCTATTGATTCTTTTTCATCTTTAAGATTAGTGGCACCACACAACCATGTCTATTAAATGTTTATGAGTATTGGATTACTAAGAGAGTTAGAAGAGCTTAGCACATAGACCTTATTGGCCTCCCATTGTATATAAGACAATGCATTAGGTTGGGTATGTGCACCAAAACAACTTAGTTATGTGTGTTTCTCTTTGATAGTTGTCGGTATGACATAGGTCCATGGTGGATAGAAAAATATTTGTAGAGTGCCTACCAAGTAGAAAAATATGATAAGTTGTGCTACCATGCTAGTATTGAAAATGTAGCCCCTTAAGAGATGCTATGAAAGTAAGGCTTGAGTGCAATGATATGAAATTTCCACATCATCAATAATAACGTACTTTTGAAACATGATTCAAGCAAGCTAGCATATGACATACAAATAAAGTCTAGTAATAAAAAAATTGTATATGACTTTGAATGTACCGATAATACACATTTTCTTTGTCTATTCAACATGGTCCATCATAGTTAACATTTAGGGCCTGTGATTGTAGTCTTGTTGATATAGGAAATAAAATGTAATGACATTGATGCATCTAGGAAAAAGGAATGTGGTCTGGTAATGAAAGATTCAATGACCACCTAAAACGTAGAAAATTGTCATTCTATATTTGGGGAGATAGAACCACCAATTTCCTTCAAGTTTCATTCAAGGAAATCTTAGAGATCTCAATCTAGGGATAGAAATGAAGGAAAGAGACATGCAATTAGGTGTCCTAGGGGTGCGATTAAAGACTAAAAGGGGGCTCAACACCAAGAAATGGCTTGGAAAGAAGAAGATGCAAATGATATGCAAACTTAACTATGCAACTCAAGATGTGAAATTGAAAATCAGAATACTGAATTGAGAAAGGATAGGGGCACATGGAAAATTGAAGAGGCTCAAAACAAGGTCTGAAATCCTAAAAATATGACTTTTAATGCACACTATGACTCATACACTAGTAGGGGCGATTTAGTCCCAGTTTAGGGTTTCGAGCTGGAACCGGTATCTAGAACTGCTAAACTAGGATCTACGAAAAATGCTTGAAATCTAGCATACTAGGACTCATATGCCTTAAGTGGTGATTTAGTCACAGTATCAGGTTTGATTTGAAACTCTGATAACCTCTAATGTTCTCCCATAGCTTCTCTCTCGTCAAATCTCCGAGTTTGAAACATCGAATTGCAACTTGTAGGTGACTTTCCGTGATCTTGCAATTTAGATGACAACCTTTGATAACTTTTCTCCAATCTTGATCTTTAATGGATCTTCAACCTAGATCTGCAAATCACACATCCAAGAGAGGGAAAAATGTTGTTTTGTTAGTGGATAGGGGTTTGTCTTGGTCAAACCCCGTTTTGGTAATCAAACCTTGAAATGAATAGAAATAGAATGAAGGAATGATGAATGAACAAATAGGCTATGTTGCAACTCACCAAACCCTTGGAACAAAGGTTGCAATCTTGTATGTCATGGCTAGCATGAATGTAGATCTTGACTCTTCATTGAATGCTATGGATCTTGACTTGAATGCTTGCTTGAATCATAAGTACCTACATCACATTTATGTTAGCTCAAAAAAAACATGATGCTTGAATCTTGAATGATGCTCCACAATGCTTAGTAATCGCTCTTGAATGCTCTTGAATTGCTCAAATGCTTAGATCACACTTTCTCATGAAGATTGCTAGGTTGTTAGGAGAAAACATGTGAAATAACCTTGTATTTATACTTGTTTATGCCAAATTTCCTGAAATTAAAACACTACAAGCCAACATTAGATATAGGAGAATGAAATCCCACCAAGAATTGAATTCAAAATTAGGTACAAGCTAAGCGGAACTCATATGCCAGTTGAGGTGTATGAGTCCCACTAGGCTAGGCTTGGGACACAATTTTCAAGAAATATTATGTTCTATGCCAAATTTAGGTTTAGGCCCCAAAACTTAGGTGGGATCCATACACCCAAGGTGGTGTATGAGTCCCAAATCACTAAATCTGGACCATACAAACCAAAATCATTTTAAGTTATGATTGGTCATTTGATATGTGTTAGGATTATCCTCGGAAAGATGCATTAAATAAAGCTTGTGAATGCAAAACATGACCAAATTAGGCATAAAGAAGGCCAATTTTAGTAGGGAGGGCCCAAACAAGTGCAAAAATGTAGAGGGATACATTTTTCTACACTACACCACCTAAACACAAATACTAAACTCTAAGGAATAGTAGGTAAACACCAACTATAAGACAAAGTGGCAAGGCTTAAAAAATGATGTGATAATACAATGTCCACAAACTAGTGGTTGCACTAAAGGGGCTTGTGCAACTACATAAGTTCATGCATAAGTAATGTTTGGCATTAGTGCATGAGGAACACAAACAAAGCATGGGAGTCTCATTAAATATTGCAAACTAAAGAAAGAGATAAAATAGCAAGGGATCCAAAATTTAACTTTAAATACAAGATTTTTCACATTGCAATTTAACTAATAGAACAAACATATTATAAAAGAATAAGGGGCAAAGACAATTGAAATGAACAAAAAAATTGCAAATTTTCAAAATGATAACAAAACCTATATATCCAATTGTTAACATCTAATATCTATAAATTTAATACTAATACTAATAATTATTTAATTATAATACAATTTTACTAGATAATTTTTCAATAATCAAACATTTAATTATATGAAAAATAATACAAAAATTCAATTTTTTAAAATCTCAAATTCATGATGCCTTCTTAAAATCATGAAAATCAACATAGATTGTAAAGTGTTAAAAGGTTGCACAGCTCTGTTGTTGTTCCTTCTTCTGTGTTGGGATTATGTTCTTGAGGTTCTTTTTCAACATTGTTGCTGATCTTTGTAATTCTTTATAGCTTTTTCCAATTAAAAAAAAAAAGATGCTTTCTTAAAATCACGACAAACGACATAAATTGTAAAGTGTTAAAAAAATTGAGTGCTAAATTCAAGATGCTTTCTTAAAATTAGAAGAAATAGATTGTAAAGTGTTAAAAAATTTGTGCACTAAATTTAAGATGCTATCTTAAAGTGTTAAAAAAGTCGTGCTAAATTGAAGATGCTTTCTTAAAGTGTTAAAAAAGTTGTGCTAAATTGAAGATGCTTTATTCCATCACAAACTTTCCCGAATTTTAATAAAAGTAGGGCCCGACCCCCACTTTCCCGGCGTTCTTTACAATCCCAATTATTACCCTTGAAAAATATGGGAAAACGCGTGATCAAGAGGAGATTCCAGCTGTTACGCATTAATCCTACACTTATTCAACCGTGCGACGGTACTTAAGATTTGTAAAGATACACTAGGCTACAAGTGATGCTTCCATTGTGGACAACAACTTTTGTTTAGATGGGATTTGACGGTCACGGGCGTAACAATGAATTCTATTAAGGTGAGGAACACCCATATTTTATTCACATTGAAATACTATTTTTCTTATCATTAAGGGATGTCTGGTTTAATTAATGGACGTCTTTTCTACACACATGCATCTAAGCTCTCATTGAATAAAATCTGTTTTATTTTCATATTTTTTTAAAGATTACTACATCATGTTAAATTTAATTGATGTTGATTTCAAAAGTATAAGGTCTTGATATAACATTTCATCATAAATCATATAGATAGTTATTTGGTAGTAATCATAATGTTTCAAACACAAATTGATATTTTCCAACAATCATTAATATTATCAAGAGTATATTCTTAGTGTTTTAATTTAAATTATGATATTGCTATCATGATTCAATCATGTAGTTTTCGAGATAAACTCATCGACCTATGTTTCATGAGTAGTGGTTCACAAGAATCTATCTCTCATGATAATGAATGGTCCACTTAACACTCATTGCATCTAGGTGATGCTCACAAAGGTGAAGCACTGGGCCTTCTTGGGAGGTCACCCATCCCAGTACTACTCCAACTCAAACGTGCTTAACCATAAAGTTTTTCCCCAAGGTTAAGCCCACTTAAGCTTGCAACCCCATTTGCAAATCCTTCAAAAATTGTTGTGCCTTATGAACCATTCATTATAGAGCCCCTTTAGCTTATCAATTGATAAGTAGGAGGTACTCTCCACAACGTGCCAAATTATGATATTGCTATTAGGATTCAACCATGTAGTTTTCAAGTCAAATTCATTGACCCATGTTTCATGAGTAGTGGTTCACAAGAACCCATCTCTCATGATAATGAATGGTCCACTTAGCACTCATTGCATCTAAGTGATGCTCACAGAGGTGAAGCATTGGGCCTTCCTGAGAGGTCACCCATCCCAGTACTTCTCCAGCTCAAGCACGCTTAACCAAAGAGTTTTTCCCCAAGGTTAAGCCCACTTAGCTTGCTTCAAATTACGATATTTTAAGCATATACAATGGTATTGAATTTCAAGAGATTGAATTATTATTTTGACTTATAAGAGGATTCATTGTTTTCTCATCATAGGTAATTGACTCTCATTATGTTTGGGTTATATTTTTTTATATTGTAGAGTCAGAGATTTTAGTTTAGACTTTTCAATTGATGAAAAACTATTTTATTTTTCATAAATGAAATGAGTTTAGTTCATGAGTGTTGCAACTTGTTTTCTACAAATTTAGTTATGCTCTCCCATTCAAATAATAGAACATGTGATGTTCTTATATGAATTTTCTATTGAGATGTATTATTAAACACCTCCAAAATCATCTTAACTATAAGAAACTAACACTAATAGTCTTGTAACATAGTTCATAGTATACTAAGATAATAGAAACATTAAAATAGTGAGTAAACATAAGTAAATCAATATACAAATATAAAGAACATGAGTATTGCACCCAATAAGTCCTAAAAGGGGAAGAAATATAGTAAGTGTGAGGAAGACGACCCTCAAGACAATATTCATCATTCCAATACATTGTATTAAGTAACCAACATTTCTAGACTAGTCATCATGTTACTTGTCATTCGAACTCTAAAATGGTGTCCTCTACATCTAAACCCATTTTTTCTCGTGTCAAAACCTACTATCATCCCCACTTTATGCTCGCTCATGTGGGCATCAACTTAACCCATTCTTTTAAATGCTAAAGATTAATTCTTATTATGCTCGACATATAGTGTTAATGTACAAATTAAATGGTTCTCTAGTTTTAAATTAATAGTCTGAGACTTACATTTCTATTAAATGGAATTTTGTAATCATTTGATTTTACAATTTAGCCTCAAGTTATATAAATCATTCAATCTCACTAAGTTCATTAATTTATTTAAATCACCTAATTATTTATTAAAAATACTATTATGGTTTTCTCGTTTTATTTTTGGTATAACTCATCTCTTAACCCAATAATGAAAATTAATCTTTAGATATAAATTTTTTAAAAATACATAAGCTTAATTTTCCTTCGGAATAATTACTTGGTTATAATCCATTACAAATATTAATATGGTTGATCTTATTAGGTTTAACTCCAAACAAATGTAATTTAAATTATTCACACAATAATTAAAATAGTATAATTTCATGGTAGTTGATGTATAGAAATTTTAAAGAAAACTCTCTATTTTAATTAATTAAAAATGAATAATTTTAAGGATAGTGTTTAACACAAATAAATAAGACTCCTAAAGGTAAATGCTATCTTTATTTTTTTTTAAATTCAAGTTATGAATAAGGTTGAAGGGGCCTAGTCACATGGGCCCTTCTTAACTGCCAAGACCCAATTTTTAATATGTTTTTGGTGCTGTAGAGGAGGGAGACAGTCCGCTCTAGGAATCCAAGTCATGGGAGAGTCATAAGCAATAGGTTTCCCTGATCTACCTGAAGCTTTATCTAGTGATTCAGAAAGGCTAATAGGCTAAGGCTGAAAAGGAAGAGCAATCTAGTTGATGTTGTCCTTCTACTAACCTGAATGTTTTAGAGGGTCAAACAAGCCAATTTCCAAAGTCCAATATGTTGCCCAAACAACTCACTTCATGATGACGGTAGCGCAAGGCACTGACTCCAACGTGACACGTTGGCATTTTAGTGGTGCGCTGGCGTCCGTACAGACAAAGCATCTAAGAGATATATTAAAATGCTAAAAACTAAACTAATAGGTTGAATAATAAAGTTTTATGCCATGAAAAAGTGTAGAAAAGCTACAAAAATAAAGTACAACAAGAAGAATACTTTAACTAAAACTTTCTCGAATTGACAAAGTAAGTGAGAAAGTGGTACCAAACTCCTTACAACATAATTCTTCGAACAATTCCAACTAAGAAGCACCTACACACACAAGACCAAGGAAAATGTTGGGGATTTTTTTAGAGGATTACCTCAGTCAGTCCCCTACTTTGGTGTTTCCACCTCCATAGATAGCTATATAGCAACGAGTGTAGAAAAATGATAAAGAAATGTATAGAAGTAGAATTTCCAAGAAATAACATAAAAAAATATGCTACTACATTAATATGATGATGCAAAAACAATGGAAAATAGAGGATATCACCTTCATAGCTATGTTCTCTTAAGGAAAGTAGAGGAAGGAGAGAGCTTGCAAGTTCTCCAAGAACAATGTTGTCGCAATGAATGGAGTGGAGGAGCCAAGAAACCAGCAGCTTGTAGCTACAAAGGAGTGGCGGTGAAGCTTGAAAGTGTGTAGTTGATCAAGAGAGCATCAAGAAAATTAGACAAGGGTTCAAGAATGGTGAAGAAGTTGGATAGATTGAGAATTAGACAATTTGAATGGAAAGAGGGAGGAAAAAGAGCTATTTTATGTTGATCAAGGGAGCAGGAAGCATTACAATTCACGTCCAATGGATAAATGTAAGGCATCTGCATATTCCAAAGGAAAGAATCTTGTTAGGACGTCCACACAGTGTGCACGTGTCCCTAAAAAAGTTCCTCCACCAACACGAAAATGAGTTGTCAGATGGATGGGGAAAAGTGGTGGATGTGGAAGCTACATCATCGGGTTTTATTTTTCTAAGGTAAGGGTAATGTAAATGAGGAATTTTCCTAGAGGTAAAAATTCACTCCATTGCATTTCTCCCCCACTTTAGCAACCATACACGTTAGTGAATGGGGGGTAAAGAAGAGAAAAAGTTGAAGAGAATATACCTGAACCATTGAGGAAGCATACCACAATTTGACATGCTTCGATGTTCAGGAGAGAGAGGTTGGCTCCATAGGTACTCGATCCTATGGAAGGTGAAAAAAAGCTCTGCAGGTGCTCGGTCCTACAAAATTGGCTCCACAGGTGCTTGGTCCTGTAGAAGGTGAACAAAGGTTCTATAGATGCTCGGCCTATAGAATGAAAACACTTTATAGGTGCTTGATCCTACGAAGGAGGCACCACAGGTGCTCGATCTTGGGGGTGTAGAAACGAAAGGCTCTGCAAAGTTTGATTGGCCCTTATATGTGCTCGGTCCTACAAGGCAAGCTTGATGAGGTGCTCGATCCTCCAAGATTGGTTGTAAAAGAAGCTTCAAAAGTTCTCTTTTTACAAAGCAATATGTTAATCCACAAAAAAACCATGTTAGGCAAGTAAAATTCATGGAGATAGAAAGTCATATCTCAAAACAAAGAATTAAAGGAAGAATTTTCAAAGGGGTCCCTCGAGAACCCTTTGAAATAGCAAGGGGTCCACTCAAAGAAACAGTTCATTTGAAAAGCGATGACATTTTTCATAAATGATCCTATCATCAATAAATCCTTTTGAAAGATCTCTTTTGTCAAGGAATCTATTAAAAAGAATGGCCTTCTCGAAGGCAAGTTTTCTGATTCTTTTGCTACAAATACATTTTTGAAATATAATCTTGCTAAGGGGATCCTTATTGAAGGATGTGATTTTTGAAAAGTAAAAAAATTCAACAAGGGATTCATTGGCCATTGAATGCACCTTATTGAAAATCAGAGTAGGAGACCCCTTAGGATGGTGCATGTAAACTAAAGGAGCATGTGGCATCCTAAGGAACTGAAGAAGAAATGTAGAGATGTCGTGGCCCATGATACACTACGAGATGTAGACTTGGAGATGTTGTTGCACATGCGAGGGACAAAAAATAGGCACCACAACATCAAAAAGAAAGCAACGAAGAGAGAAAAATAAACAAAGTAAAATAACCAAAGACAAAGAAATGAAGAGATAGGGGGATCTGATAATTCAGGGTTAGAACTGTATCAATACGTATGAACTATCATCAATCCCCAAATGTATCAGAACATGAAGAAGAGAACATGAAGAAGAGAACATGAAGAAAAAAAGGGTCAACATGGAAGGGAGGCCTAAATGCCCCAACACTTTTTATCATCTCCAATTGTCGAAAAATTAAGTTACAACATATAGAAGAATAATGAAACATATAAATGAAGTTTACAACACAATTTCACTCTTGTATCCAAGCACCTATGAGATTGACAAGGGTACTCTAGGAACACATATAAAAAAGCACAAGGGAAACACAACACACACACAAATCTACTCTACAGATAAAGAAAAGGTACACCCCTGGTCCTCATCAACCAGGAGGTCATCATTCTCCCAATCTAGATCATTATACAGGGAGGGTAGACAAGCCTACAAGGGTAGGATAGAAAGGAGAGTACCTCTATCTCTCCTATGACAAGAGCTAAGGAAGAAGGCCCCTCCATGTCTCCTTCACTCAACTCGTGTGAGGTAAAAGTCATCGATTTTGCAAAGATCGCTGACAGAGCCGAGACATCATCTACCACTTGTTAAAAATACACTTAACATGAGTGCCATGTGTTAATTGAGTGGGAGATAAAGGAGGCACTCAAGATCCACCATCATTCTTGTCAAAAGAAACGATGAAAAACTAAGGAGGCATCGAGGCTGCCTCCGTTTCAAGGATGATGCAAGCCAAAGTAGAACCCTCTCCTAAAGAAGGTGATCCTTTCCTCCAACCTCCATTTGAAGTGAGGTATTCCTCAAACTTACACTTCAGCGGAGGATGTAGAATCCCCACAGAAGAAGTAGAAGGCAAGGAGGAAGAGGACAAGGTTGCGATAGACACCACTGTGGTGTTCGACATATCCACGGGCTAGAAAAATAGAGGGATTTCTAGAAGGGACATCAGAAGAGGGGGCTCCATCGACGGGCTGATGAACACATGCACCCTTTTTGTGTGAGGTTCATTAGCATTCACGAGAGGAGCCAAAAGAAAAATTGAGGCAAAGGGAACTAAAGCGGAAGGAGCAGAAGAGGGAGGCTCTATAGGAGATTTCAAAATAGGAGTTGTTGGGTCCTCTTCCACCTTTTGCAAGGAAGCTTGTTCAACATACAGAGCCTTCCTCCGATACTTACGCTCATGCATAAGACGGTTTCGTCAACTCTAGGAACTAGAAGTCATTGCTTGAGAAGGAATGGGAGGCTCATGTTCTACCATAGGCGTGTCCTCCACAACCATTGGCGGTGGAAGGGTAGCCTCTTGGATGAGAGTAGGAGAAAGAAGCATAGGAGTGGAAATGACGACAGGTGGAGAAGAAGACATAGGAACCTCATCAATGCGCCTCTTCTCATTCACTACTTGAGGGGTAGGAGTGGTAGAAAGCCATGAAGGATGAGACGTAGGGGCAACTCCATGATGGCCCTTCCCCTTACCATAGACAACAAGCCTTGACACTGTGAGAAAGACAAGAAGTTCAAATAATTGATGCTTGGAATTCTGCCAAGCAGGCACCATCAAACTCCCCATGCGAGGCATGGGAGTAGAGGTCGAAGGTTCCACAAGAGGGTGAGAGGAAGAAGTGGATGAAACAATAGAAGAAGATGAAGGCTCTTGAGTGTGAGGAAGCTTCCCCTTTCCCTTTTGTTGAGAGGAGGAGACAACCTTTTGTTGTGCGATCACAGAACCTTTGACTAAAATGGCATAAGGGGAGACAGAGTAGGTCACCTTTGACACTATGCCCCCATTCTTATATTTGACATAGGTGTGATACAAAAAGTCCATCCTTGGAGGAAGTAGACCGACTGGGACATGCCAATAGTGATCTTATGAGTAGCCCCCATGTGACACAAATATATTATACCTGATGTCATGCACAATGTGAATAGAGCTATCATGAGAAAATTTTAAAGACTTATGAGTTACCGAAGCGACCACATTCATGGAAACTAGCCACGAGATGCCTAAATTCACCTTGAACAAGTTTGACTCTGAGATGATATCAAAAGGAGAATTTATAGTCTTGGGTCTTACCAAGATTGAGAGTGGTGGAACCAATTGGAGGGACTGAGAGTTCATCATGTGTACTTATTGTGCTCTTTGATTCATCATACCCATCCTTATGTAAGAAATTTATCAGCAGATTCTCCTTTGTTGTAACATTCACACGACATGTGGGATCAACCAGAACACCAGTCATGATGTTTCTATTGATGCAAGCAGGAATGTATAGAGGAGAAGGCTCTCTTTTCATAGGCAGGTCCTGTGATCTAAAAGTTATAGCTAGTGATCCATTCACATGCTGAGCAGGAGGGATAGGGAGATGCATAAAAGAGGCCATGTTTATGTACTTCGAGAGGACTTCCTTAGGTTACCCCAAAGCCTCAAGAATTTGATGGTGACCTATCTAGAATTATCGTCCCAATGCTTAGGGATCCTTTTAACTATGCTACTAGGGGTCATAGATTGGGTTGCAAGGTAGCATGCCCTACAACTCACAAACCTACAACACACCTAAAATGTGAGGTAAGGTTCCTTCAAAACTACAAAAAAATCAAAATAGTTCACGTTGAGTTCACTTGAATTTAGAGGAGGGGGACTAGATGCTCTAGGACTCTAAGTCATGGGAGAGTCCTAAGAAACATGCTACCTTGATCTACCTCAAGCTTTGTCAAGTGATTTGTAAAGGCTAATAAGCTAAGGCTGAAAAGGAAGAGCAATCTAGTTGTTGTTGTCCTTCTACTAACCTGAATGTTTTAGAGGGTCAGATGAGATAATTTCTAGAGTCCAATATATTGCCTAGATAGCTCACTTCTTGAGGATGACAACACATGACATGGACCCCAACACAATGCGTTGTAATCTCAGTGATGCATTGGTTGCCATACGAACATAGAGTCTAAGAGATAGATTAAAATGCTAGAAACCAAACTAATATTTTGACTAATAAAGTTTTATGCCATGATAGAATGTAGAAAAGATACAAAAATGAAGTACAACAAGAAGAACACTTTAACGAAACTATGCTTGAATTGACAAAGGAAGTGAGAAAGCGATACCAAACTCCTTGCAACATGATTCTTTGAACAAATCTAATCGAGAAGCACCTACACACAAGACCAAGGAAAATGTTGGGGCTAATTTTAGAGGACTACCTCAGTCAATACCTCACTTTGATGTTTCCACCTCCATGGACAACTAGATAGAAATGAGTGTAGAAAAATGATAAAGAAATATATAGAAGTAGAAGTGCCAAGTAATAACACAAAAAAAGTTATGCTACTACATAAATACGATGATGCAAAAGAAATGGACAATGAAGGATATCACCTTCACAACTACATGCTCTCAAGGCAAGTAGAGGAAGGAGTGATCTTGCAAGTTCTCCAACAAAAACACTATCACAACGAACGAAGTGGAGGAGCCTAGAAATCAGCAGCTTGCAGCTAAAATGGAGTGGTGGTGAAGCTTGAAAGTGTGCAGTTGATCAAGAGAGCACCAAAAAAAATAGGCAAGAGTTCAAGAATGGTGAAGAAGTTGGATAGAATGGAGAATTAGAAAATTTGAATGGAAAGAAGGAGGCAAAAGAGTCAGTTTGCATCATTATAGGGAGAAGGAAGCGTTACAGTTCACGTCCAATGGAGAAACATAATGCCTCTACAAATTCCAAAGGTAGGAATACTATCAGGATAGTAGTATAGTGTGTAGACGTCCATGTGGCGAGTGCGCATCCCTAAAAAAATTCCTCCACCGACAAGAAAATGAGTTGTCAGGTGGACGGAGAAAAGTGGCAAATGTGGAAATTACATCATCGAGTTTCATTTTTCTAAGGTAAGGGTAATGTAAATGGGGAATTTTCCTAAGGGTGCAAATTCGCTCCATTACAGGTGGCATTTTAATGATTCAAATTCAAGTTTCAAGTGTCGGATTTTTCAAATCTATTTTTTGGGAAATTAGATAAATACCTATAAATACATAGTTATTTTATCAATTCAAATCTTAAAAGAGACATAATTCAAATTTTATATCAGAAAATATTATTGTCAATCTAAGCATTAAAGAGCAGATTTATCAAGCATCTACAATAGAAAATCAAGATCATATCATCATGTCAAGGTTATGTGTGTTCATGTTATGTTTTGGAGCTTACATTGTGATGTAGGTTTCAAGCATTCAAGCATCAAATCAATAAATAATTCAAGCCAATTCAATCAAGATCGAATCCTTAGAGAGATGTGTTAGACTTCAATCCTCTAAAGGAAGCCATTAAGGGTTTGGTGAGTTGTGACATAACATTATTCATTCATCATTCCTTATATTTTTGTCATTATCTCTTTATCAAGGTTTGATTACCAAACTAGGGTTTGACCAAGGCAAACCCCTATTCACCCAAAAAAAAGAATTTTTCCCTCTCTTTTTGTGTGCAGATTTGTAGGTGAAGAAGGATTGAAATTGGAGCAAAAGTGCAATTTTTAAAGTTGTCATCAAAGTTGTCAAGCCACAAAACCTCACCTATATATTTTATTTCTGAATTTTTGACAGTGGAATTTAGAGGAATCGAGAGCTAAAATCTAGGATTAGAGGACTGTGAAATCAATTTTTGGATCCCTATATAGAGACCCATTCGCCTTAGGGAGAATTTATTGTGGTAGGACACTCAACAACCACTTTTGGAGAGAAGTACACATCAGTTTTTCCTTCTTAGATATTTTGGAAAATTGTTGTTTTGTTTGTGCTATCATTTAACTCTGCATTTCAAGTTTGGCATCACATAATTGAGTTCATTAGGGATTTTACTTTCATCTCCCAAAAGTGCATTTTAGTAATTGTTTTGTCATAAGGAAAATCAGAGATCCCCATCCCCATAGAGTTGATTCACCTCAAGCTTGAAAGTTAATTCTACCCTTGGGATATATCTCTCATTTTCTAATGAAATGAAAAGAAGAATAGGTGTGTTAGGTCATCCTTCCTATCCCCCCATTTTTCTTCATTTCAATATTTAACATTATACATATATTTAAATTAATTTTAACCAAATATTATTTTTAAAATTTTATATTATATATATGATAGTCACATTCAAATATCATTATCAACATTTTAATAATACTTCTAATAGGTATTTTTATTTTACTTAATTGTTGATTAGTCACAAATAAATTATAAGTAATGATATTTATTTTAAGACCTAATTTATTTTTACATAACTCAAGGGAAATACTATAATATACATCCATGTAAAATGCAAAAATATAAATGAATTTTTGGTATGAAAGGTTTAGTTAAACTAACAATGGATGAAAAATAAATTCAATGAAAGAGTACATATATTCATATATTATTAAACATTGATAATTTAATCATTTCTCTATGTACCTAAATATGATTTGCAAATATTACAAGACATTATATTTCAAGGAGAGAATTTATCCTACTCTCTTTTAAGTTGCTTTTTAGCCTAGAAAAGAGTAGATTATGTATATGTTTAAATCATAAATCCTTCATTAAATTTAATAGTTTTAGAAATAAAACCTTCCTTCCATTTTAACAAGAAATAATAAATTGAATCATTCATTTAATTAAATTAATGTAACTTTACAATCATTCTATCTTATTACAATCTTGAAAATAGTACTAACTTTTCCTTGCAACAAAAAGAGAAGATTCAAATACTCTCTTCACCTTCTTTTATAATGAAAGATCTCCCATGACAAGTATCCCAATGCAATTAGAACTCCATTAACTAAATTCCACAAACGAGGTTAGTAACACTCTAATAAAAACATGCCAATGGGAGGAGAGATAATCTCCACCAAATCAATATCGCTTCATCAAGACACTACTGGGCTCTATCCATCCCTTGAGTAGGTAGAATTATCGAAAACCTCATATCCACATTAGGGTACATCTCAAAAATAAGAGTGAACCAAAGGAAATAAGGGATCCCACCTTTTGGGAGATGGAACTTTGGGACCTATTTCACACTTGAGTTCATTAGGAAACCAAGATCCCTCAACCAAGTGACTCAATTAAGGGATGGACTAGTGGTTTCCTTTTGTGGTTGGACAAAGGTTCACCATTAAAATGAAACTTCAAAGGAGAAATGCAAAAACTCATACACAATACCCTAGAAACTTAAGAGAACTAAATCAAATTAACAAAAAAGAATCAGACATAAAGGAACCTAGTAAAATGATGGATTCCAAGCAAGATCTGCAACTCTAAAATTTTTCTTTTTGAAGTGAACTGGGATTGATATGCGAAGATGGGCGATTTAGTCTTGCTACAGGAATCTAGGCAAAAACTGGAATCTTTTGGTGAATGTTCAAGATCTACAGAAAACTAGAGAAAGGGTTGTACTGGGACTCATATGCCCAAAGGAGCGACTTAGTCCCAATATTAGGGCTTGACTGATATTTTGTAGCCTCTAGTGATATTTTGTAACCTTTGTCTTGTCTGATCTTCAAGTCCTAAAAGTCTGAATTTTGGCTTGTAGGTGAGTTTTTATGAAGACTACAACTTTGAATGGATCTTCAACCTAAATTTTCAAATCACACATCAAAGAGAGGGAAAATTGTTGTGTTAGGGAATATTGGTTTTCCTTGAACAAACCTCGTTTTGGTAATTAAACCTTGAAATGAAATGAAATAGAATGAAGGAATGGTGAATGAACAATATGCAATGTTACAACTCACCAAACCCTTGAAATAAAGGATGTAAACTTGTGTGAAATGGCTCCAATGGATGTGGATCTTGACTCTTGATCTTGATATGAGATAATGTCTTTGAATGCTTGCTTGAATCATGTAAACCTACATCACAAATGTTAGCTGACAAACACACATGATGCATGAAGACTTTGACATGATGCTTGAGACTTGAATGTAGCTCCAAATGTTTGATGATTTTTTCTTGAATGCTCTTCAAAACTTGCTAGGATACTTGAATAATTTTATAGCTAGATCACACTTGCTCATGAAAATTTCTAGGTGACTTGTAAACTTTGCTACAAGAAATTATGTGAAATAACCTTGTATTTATACGTGTTTATACCAAATTCCCAAAATTGCAACACTACAAGCTGACATAAGATCTAGGATAATAAAATCTCATCAAGAACTTGATTTAAAATAGGTCCAAGTTAAAGTGGACTCATATGCCAGGTTGGGCATATGAGTCCTAGTAGCTTAAAATTGGGACACAAACTCCAAGAAGTGTTAAGTTCAATGCAATACTTAAAATCAGGTCCCAAGACCTAGGTGGGACCCATATGCCCAAGGTGGCATATGAGTCCCAAATCCCTAGATCTAGAACACATAACCTCAAACATTAAATTATGATTTGTTATTTATTAATTACCAATATTATCCAAAGAAAAATGCATTAAATAAGGCTCGTGGATACAAAATAGGACCAATTAAGGCATAAAGAAGCCAAATTTTAGTAGGGAGGGCCCAAACAAGTATGAAAATGTAAAGGGATACATTTTTCTACACTACATTTAGCCCCCACTTTAGTGAGAGGATGACCTTGCGTCAAAATCACACTAAAGTAGACAAATTTGCATCAAGAGGGGTCCAAGTGTACTAATGCTAGTAAGATAGGACAACAATGATCAAGAGGGATGGTCAAGCCCCCAAGATCAAGATCCTATGGAAAACCAACATAGATACTATTGGTGTTTTAAAATGCAACCCACATAGGATTTGCAATTCTCTAAGAGGTAGCCAACCTCTATAATAAAGAACCCCAAAGGCTAGTGGCCAACTGACAAGATTTAGTCAAAGATTGACATCTCCTACACTTCTAGCTCTACAGGACCAAGGTGGGTAAACCTAAACAATGCTCAAAAATTAAGTCACTCATACACTGAAATTGCTTTACAAAGCAGATAATTCCCAATGAGACAACACTAAGGGAAGCATTGATAACTTTAAACTTGGCTAAATTCTCAGTAACTCAACCCTCTCTCAGCCATTGGAAAGCAGGACACAACCAACTAAACAGTAAGATTAGAATGATTTTGCATTTAATTATATTTATGAGATGCACAAAACTGCATAAAAGATTAGTGCCACTTCTGGGCCATGGAGTCAAACACATAAAACAAATTTCCAAGCAAATAGTCTTCAACCAGTGGATTTAAATTGCTGATTATTTGCATCAATTGTTAGTGTCTTGCACCAACAATCCCTCTCTTTTTATCAATCAGATTCTCATTATCAAATCCCATCTACAGACCTGAAATCACAATCACCTGCTCAAAGTATTTTAACCATTTCTTTGAAACAAAACAATGAACAAATAAAACAATCTCATGAAACTTGAGATGATAAACTCAAAGAAACTTTATATTATTGAATTTACATGACTCAAAGTGTACAAATATGGAGACAATCTAATGACATTCATGGATGGGGAAGCACCTTCATGATATAAATTGCATAAACTGGCTGTATTTACTCATGAATTTAGAAAATTACAGCTTACAGACTCAAACAATGACTCAGAAATTACAATTCTCTATCTACCCAGTCCAATACAAAAACTCAAAACCCAATCTCAGAACCCCTTTACAATGAGAGAAAAATAGAAGATATAGAAGAAGAGATGCAAGAAGGAGCAACCCTAAATTCGATTTGCAATTGCCATTTGGAAGCTCCGTTCACCATTGATCAAATTGAAAAAAATATCTCCTCTCCTTCCTTTGCAACAACAAACATATTCCCTCAAAAACTGCATTTGCTCATCATTTCCCAGTAACTGAAAGCATGCCCATGTGGAGAATCTTCGAATTCACCCAGCTGGAAAATATCATCTTCCCATGCAAACTTTTGTTTATGTTCTCTTTTACTTGCTGCAGTTTTGTTTTCTTCCATATATTAAAGTTTGATAACTTTAATATTTCTACTCTTTAATATTGTTGCATATAAAAACCCAGCAGATATTGACCATTTAAATATTATAAAATGAATACTAAATTCATTTTACCCATATCCCCTTACATTCTATTCTCCAACAAAGAGAATGTTTGCTCATAGTGAATATTAAATTCACTTTTTACTGACTTGGGAAAATAAAATATTTAGCCCCTGCTGCACACACTTCAACAAAATAAAATCCCCAAATAGTGAATATTTTATTCACTTTCCACTTACTTGGGAAAAATAAAATTTACCCCCGAGCATCATTAAAATATTTCACATTGAAATATTCACTCTTTTCCTTTTATTTCCTCGAGCAATATTTTGCCAATTAAAAAATGGCAATGGGCCCACCCCATTTTGACCTCACTCAACCTCGCGCACCTCACAAGAAAAATGATGGCATCACCAAAATCCCACGAGGCTTGCGAGGTTGGCCCAAAAACATTTAAATTTAAATGTTTTTCTTTCTTTAAAATTTTTATTGGGCACATTCAGCCATTTTAAAATTTTGCACTAGGCCACCCCATTTTAATCAAACATCATTAACCTTTTGAAAAATTTAAAACGGGCTCCTCTCGTGCAATCTCGCCAACCTCGCACCATTTTATGACATCACCAATAAGCTGGCGAGGTCAGCGAGGTTGGCCCTAATTTCAATTTTTTTGAACTCTCGTGCTCTACATTTGACTCCCCTTGGCTACTTCTCGTTTCTTCCTGGCACTTTGATGGATGCCATTGCCTTGTTGTAGGTCGTGCCTCCCTTCTGGCCATAGGTTTCCTCCCAATTCTCCTTGTTGTGTGGGTCCTTCACTTGCTCCATACATGGTGCGTGCCTCCTAACATGGCGCGAGCCTCTCTCCATTTGCTGTATTGATGCATGACATCCTCCTTTCTTCATTTTACACCTGCTAGCCACACCATGCTTTACCTGCCACTTGCATTTTCTACATGGTGTGAACCTCTATCTCCATTTTCTATATTGATGCATGGGATCCTCCTTGCTAGTACGTGGGAATACCATGGTTGGCTGTGCCCCTAATCACCTCCCTTGATTGGCGCCTCCTCTATGATTTGATGGATGTCCATGCTTCTCACCTGCAGTGCACAGGTCTTCACTGGTACATGGCATCCTCCACTTCCTCATGCACCAGTTTGTGCCACTTGCAATTTCTTGAAAATATTTGATGCCATCAATAAATCCATTCACTCATCGGCCTCTCTCATTGAGCATAATGGTTGCACTGCCCTCCATTTGCTTTGATGATTATTTCAACTGATCCTTCATTTTGATGGGGGAACCTTGCTATCCTCCCACTTCGTATGATGGCGCCCATAGAAAAGTGCACCTACCACACTCTTTGGATCGATCTCTTTGAGCAATTTGATCCAACCCCTGACTCATAAACATCTCACACTCCAAATACACGTACAACGAAAGGTTAACAAACGTTTGAGACACATATTTATCCAAGATTCCTATAGCCTTTCCAATAGATCTAGTTTGTGTAGACTCTGTAGAAATGGTATTTCATGAAACCAAGCACAATTGGGTCATATTCAGGCAACCGCTCCAATGTAGCACGACACCTATAACCTTCCCATGCTCTATGCAAATTCTCTTGTGATTCATCTTTCAACTGATTCTCAGCTTGACATCTTTCACATTGATTTTGTTATGCAAAACCACTGGGTGGATAACTTTGACACTCTCATTGACAGGAGATTTAGGTAGCATAACAATGGTTTTGGCCTTGGATCCCAATCCCTTATCCATTACTGACTTTAAAAGAAACATCACTCTCTTGTGCATTTGTACTTCATGACATTAAGAATACTGAATTCCATTGGTCAGACATAAAACAAGTATTTTGTGTACTTCCACAATTCACTTGCATTTGCTATCATTTTATTTAGGAAATACTGAACAATAAATTCACCAACATTTACTGTTCTCACAACCTTGACTGCAATATTCTCTTTGAAGAACTCCACGACTGTACAAAGCATGTTGGGCCCCATGTGGGTCCGGCTAATTTATTTTTTTGTTTTCAAACAAGTTTTATCCTCAAACGATCTAATACTTCCCTTTGAATGCTTCTGGAGTGAAAAGACGAACCGGGCTTTCATTTAAAATTGCTTTCAGGCACTTGTGCAAAATGGTGAAAATAGGTCAAGTTGCCTCATGAATCAATTTGGGAAACTGGTCAAACGACCTCTTGGAGCAATGAGAACTTGGAGACATATAGTCATTTGACCCGAGGATACATTGCATCAAACGGATCAAAGAAAGGAAACCTGAGGAACCGGATATTAATTAGAAAATTTGCCCAGTCAGGCTTTTCTATAATCGCACCTATTCATAACCAATTAAAACTCACCCAATTGCCAATTTGTAAAAATAGTGAATCAACTCCTGGTGAGCTTCCATCCGACATACAAGTTCATTAAGATACCCTGAGCACGTGTGCAAAAGGAATTTGCTTGAATCATCACCGGTCAAAAGATACTGACGGTCGAAGTTAGCCTCTCTGAAATGCTGTCAGGAATGCAGATGCAAAACTGAACAAACTGCATTCAGTTTTGATCTATTAAAAATAGAAAATCAGATCATAAGACTCTGAAAATTGACATGTGAGACCATCTTGATATGAAGAATACAAAACATCATTTTTTTTGACATGATAGTCAACTGGTTGCAAAATCCAAGCTCAAATAGGAAACTGTTTCAAAAAACTAAATGTCTGCAAACAACAGAACAATGTCAAAACCCTCCAGCTTCACTTTTCAAAACTCTGTAAAAACTTATCGTGGGAAGCTGAAAATTGACATGCATATTCACATATGCCAATTGAATATGTCTATAAATGGGTTTTGTACAATATTCAACAGGCCTCAAATTCTGACCCCCCAAAGTAGGTCACTCAGACTGATTCTTTAGGTGCACTTTTGAAAGTGTAGAAGCAAATTTTTTGAAATAGGCATCTCAAATTTGCAAAATTTGAGAGTGCCATTAGATAAAAAAGAAAACACATGTGAATGCTGTATGAAGAAACAACAAGGTAAAAGCATACACTGCCAAAAGACAAAGAAGAAAGAAAAAGAAAAAGAGGGGGTGGATCAAGCCTCGATATTTTGTCCAACATGATGTGGACCAAGTTTAATATATTTTTCCAAAAAATGTTTACAAGTGGAACACGATGTCCACTATGCAAACAAACGCATGCTCAAATGAGTTGGTGGAATCCAGTATCCACTAGGTGAGCCCCTAGTGAGACACATATGCACATGACCGATATGCACCCACACAAACAAGCAACTGGCTATAGGAAATTCATGCCTAAGGTCGGCTCCCATACACTAACCATACCAAAGTGATACCTCCTGATAACTTTGATAAGGCACCACACAACACCAACAATAGGATCCATGAGGCAAGAAAAACTTCATATGCTAACACCCATGAACAAATAGGATGGATTCAAAGGCATGCGAAGTATGTTATGCAAGGTTTCCATATAAAAGTTATTGTAAATGAAAAATATTGTAAGGTACATTCAAAGAGGTTTTCTTAGTTCATGTAAGGTCTTAACTTAGGGAACATCGTGCCTAATGTCTCCAAGAGAGGACCAATCAAAGGCTAGAAGATTCACAAATTAGGGAATGCACTTTGCTTAGCATTTCCACTAAGAGTAATATAATATGCTAAGAGAGACCACGCTCTTAAAGGACATCACACTGAATGCCCCCACAAAGAAAAAGACACATCACATAAAGTAAGAAGATCACACAATGAAACATGAGTTGTAAAATGCAAAAGAATAATGCCAATGTATGCCCCCACTTTAAAGAAATTGCTAAACACCATGCTATGAGCAATTAATTTAAAGTATCAAATGATAAATGCTAACAATAAAGAGGACATGCGAGCTTATTTGGAAAGACCTATGCCAAGTCATATATTTCCAAATAGTGTTTTGTCATGAAAAGGGGTTACCCCCAAAATGAATCTCAAAAATAGCACATAAGGGATCCATGGATTCGAGGTCAGTATGTCTTTGCTACAATGTTATTAGAGAGCTCAAAAAAATTGTCACTACCCAAATACTCATGGAATGGGAAGAATGACACAAAGAGAGTGAAAAAAGAAAAGAAAAGCTTTTGGGTCAACATGGAAGAGACCTAAATGTCTCGACACCTTGCGTCATCCCTAAAAGGAAAACACAAGAAAAAGAAAAGATTAAGGAGAATATTTTGGGTCAACATGGAAGAGACAAAAATGTCTCAATTCCTTTCATCATCCCCAAAAGGAAAACACAAGACAAATAAAAGATAAAGGTTTATGAAATATAGAAGAATGCAGATACAAATAGAGGAATGCCACAAAGAGAGGGAGATACATCAAATAAAATAGTACGGGAGATCACATTACACACATGCAATCATACACATAACATGGAAAAAGAAAACAAAGACAAGGAGTCAACCTATTAGTAGGTCGGCTACATCCCAATCTTGTTTAGTATATACATAAGGAAGACAACTAGTCAAAGGGACAACAACAAGTGCCAAAACTAGGACAAGGCTATCTAACCACTCTCCCCCACTAAGTGCAGGACAATGATGAGCTGAGTTAGGTGATGAGAATGAGCTCCTTGTGATAAATACAATGATTTGCAATGAGGGTAAAACATGTAATAGTGAGCATACCAGGATCCTACGACTATTACATGGCAAGGATAAAAATGTATGTAATTGCTATTCAATTATAAAGTCATAATATTTTTTTGGAGGATTATATCTACTCAATATCCTCTTTAAGGCATGACACTCATTAGTACTATGTCCAAGAGTTCTATGGAATTGGAAATGAGACATGTTCATGATTTTTCCTTTTTCCTTTTTGTTTTGATGTTCTCTAATAGATGGTAATTTTATGAGATCATGACAAAGAAGGATGTGTAAATCTTTTTCATTTTTAGACATAGGAGAAGGAAGTTGGAAGGGCTTGAGTTTATACGGCTTTTGTGTCTTGCTAGATTAACCAACTTGTTGAGGTAAATGTTGAAGAGGAGGACCTAAGATGATCCTATCATCCTTATGAGGAATTGGTTATTCTTTAGGAAGAAGGAAACTTATGTGGGGAGGAGGATCTTGGTACCCTACCCCTTTGGTATCTTCAGTTGGTATTTGCTCTAATAGTTTATGACTTTCATGTCCACTTGTTGTATCACATCCTTTCTTAGTTAATATCTTAAAGCCTTGGCCATAAGTCTCTTTGAGGTTGATGGGAGTATTGGTTACTTTGTTAGCATAGGATGGTTGAATGTTTGCTTGGTTAGAGGTGCTAGGTTCACCTATTGTAGGGAGATTAGGTTTATTTTGTGTCTCAATTTTCGGATGTAGAAGACCAAACATCTCAAGTTGTGTTGGTTGTTTCATGGAGGGGTAAAATGATGCATTAGTGCCAAGGTTGTTAAACAAATCATTTATAAAGTTGTTCATGTTTTCATCATCTTCTCCAGTGATGTCAACTTCACAATGACATGCATTAGGAGTTGATTGAGCATGAGTGGATTTAGTTGCATTAGGATCATTGCCAAAAACATATCTTGATACATCCACTAATGATTTCAAGGACATCCAAAAATTACCAAAGCATATATCCATGATGAAATGCAATGTAATAACCTAGAATGAAATGCGTAAATTTAATTTTGAAATTAAGTAATGCACTAAATGAACCCAATTAAACTAGGTCTAATGAAATGAATGAAACAAAAAACCAACAAACTAAAATAGGGATATGACAACAACAACAAAAAAGCACAAAAATGAAGTTTTTAATGCTATAAAATGTAGATTCAGACCCGATTTGGGACCAAATCGCCCAAATGGGTGAATGAGTCCCAATTAGGGTTTTTGGAAGGTTTAGATAGTGAAAAATATACAACACAAAATTGCCAAAAATCTAGAAAAACCATCTATACAAGGACTAAATTGCTCAGGTGGGTGAATGAGTCCCAGACTAGGGTTTTTAAACCAGATTTAGAAAATTCTAAGTTAATGTTAAGGTTCCTATGTTGTATGTTAAAATGACTATTTGAAAGTACAGTTTTCCAATATAATTTAATGATGCAAGATGCAAAATGCAACCTATATACAAATTTCACTAATTCAAGACTTAGGAGCCCTAAATACAATTAAACTAATGCAAATCTAATGAAAAGTTAATCTAGATCTAGGACTACAATGTTATCGAAATAAAAATTCAAGGGCCCAAAGGTCAGGTTCACCAAAATTAACCAAATGAAATAGGATGTTCCACCTTTTAGGAGATGGAACTTGGACCTATTTCACACTTTAGTTCATTAGGAAACTAAGATTTCTCAACCAAGTGACTCAATTAAGGGATGGACTAGTGGTTTCCTTTTTTGGTTGGATGAGGGTTCATCATTAAAAAGCTTCAAAGGATAAATGCAAACACTCATGCACAAAACCCTAGAAACATAAGAGCATTAAATCAAATTAACAAACAAGAATCAAATAGAAAGGAACCTAGTAAAGTGATGGATTCCAAGCAAGATCTACAACTCTAAATTTTTTATTTTTGAAGTGCACTAGGAATGATATGCCAAGCTAGGTGATTTAGTCCTGCTACAAGAATTTGGGTAGAATTTGGAATCTTTTGGTGAATGTTTAAGATCTATAAAAAACTAGAAAAAGGGTTGTACTGGGACTCATATGTCTAGAGGGGTGATTTAGTCCTATTATTATGGCTTGACTGATATTTTTGTAGCCTCTAGTGATCTTCTATAGCTTTCGTCTTGTCCAATCTTCAATTCGAAAAGTCTAAATTCTGGCCTGTAGGTGAGTTTCTGTGAAGATGAAAACTTCTTGACAACTTTGATAAATTTCTCCAATCTTTCTCTTCAATGGATCTTCAACCTAAATCTGCAAATCACACATCAAAGAGAGGGAAAAATGTTGTTGTGTTAGGGAATAGGGATTTTCCTTGGTCAAACCCCATTTTGGTAATCAAACCTTGAAATGAAATAAAATAGAATGAAGGAATGATGAATGAAAAATATGCAATGTTACAACTCACCAAACTGGTGTGAAATGTCTCAAATGGATGTGGATCTTGACTCTTGATCTTGATATGAGATAATGTCTTTGAATGCTTGCTTGAATCATGAAAACATACATCACAAATGTTAGCTCACAAACACACATGATGCATGAAGACTTTGAAATGATGCTTATTGAATGTAGCCCCAAATGCTTGATTATTTTCTCTTGAATGCTCTTGAAAACTTGCTAGGATACTTGAATTGCTAGATCATACTTTCTCATGAAAATTGCTAGGTGACTTGTAAAATTTTCTAGGAGAAATTATGTGAAATAACCTTGTATTTATACTTGTTTATGCAAAATTTCTTAAAATCACAACACTACAAGCCAACATCAAATCTAGGATAATAAAATATTGGCAATAATTTTATTTAAAATAGGTCTAAGTTAAAGTGGGACTCTTATGCCAGGTTTGGGCGTATGAGTCCCGGTAGCTTAACACTAGTAGGATTTGGGCAAATAAATGACTACGTGACTAAAAATTTTAGTCATGACAACTAAAAATTACTAAATTCTACTAATTTTTTGCAACATAGCTATAAATAACTAAATAAATGACTAATTTGATCATCAGGTAAAAAACACAACTGAATAATTAGTCACACAAATAAAAATTTGAAGTTGTGCTAATTTACCTCTTCCACAGTATTTAAAAATGTCATTACAATTAAAAGTAATACATAAAATATTTGGAAGATTTGAAACTGTGAAAAAATTTCTCGCCTTTATCCTTCAAAGAGAAGGGTATCTCCTCGCCATTCCAAGGAGCAGAGACCAACACCACACAAAACCAGATCCTAACACTGAAGGAAACTTGCAACTATAGCCTGGAAGTCATTCACACATCACCAAAACTTTCAATGGAAACAAATTCCATTATTTTCAAAGTGGAAGGCTCCAACATGGTCAACCTCTATAGAGAGTTGAGAAGCTTTCTTGAGGCTCTTAATGGACTGTTAGGCTTTGAAGGTAGAGATAATGTAGTTAAGTCCGAGGTGCAAATTCATGGGCTTGCCAAGCATTATGTACCATTTTTGTGCCATTTATTGAAGGTTTCTTGCAACAATTTGACCAAAAAAATCTCATCTTCAGAAACAAAGCAAAAAAGAGCTAATGAATTATTTAGAAGCATAAAATTATCTCTAGATTGTTCTGATGCCCTACGGTTGTGTCTTGTAGGGAATCCCCATGAAATAAAAGTTCAAAGGTATTGCATGGTGAGGCATTTGATGGCCTATAAGTGGTTTCACTCATCAAAGCTTATTATGTTCTCAAGTTTTCACTTAATAATGATTCCATGATGAAAATAAATATTTTTTATGGTTTTTTTTGTCAGAATCTTGTTGATCTACTGATTTGTTGTCTCTCTCTCTAATAGATTTTGGAGATGATTTCTAGCACTGGACACCATTTTAAATCTCCTTATTTGTATTTTTTTGTATACTAGGCAGGATCTCCATGAATTGAAGCCTCTATGCTTATTGAAAATAAAAAATTATTGGGTTTATTTTTTTCTTCAGATTGAGGATTTATATCTTAGATTATGAATTACTATTTTTTAGAGCATTATTTGTTAAGGCAATAAATCACTATTACAGGTTTACAATCTTCATATATCTCCTTATTTATGGGATAATCCTCATAAATTTGAACTAGAAAGATTCCTCGTACCCAAGGATAACAAAGATATTGAAGGTTGGGCTGGTTTTTCTCCATACAGAAGCTAGGGTGCATTGTACCCAAATAAGTTGATTTACTTTTTTTGCATTCTTTACCAAATAGATTTAGAATTTTTCTCTACTAGAGGCACGTATAGAGTTCTTACTTGTGTTCTATTGTAATTTTTCTCTTTATGTATTGTCAACTGATGATATGTCTGGTGCTGCTTTAACTTTTGATGGGTTTGTGCCTGATGCATCAAATAATTATTTGGTTAGGTCATATCCGATTTTGCATTTATTCCCTTTGGGGGTGGTCCTTGTAAGTTGTGGGAGACTAATTTGCACTTATGGAAGCAACTGTTGGGTTGGCTATGCTATTACAAAAATTTGACTTGGAGCTCAAGGATCCCCCATAATTAGTGTAGATAGTTACAAGTGCAACAATTCACACAAAAAATGGATTATGGTGTAAAATAAAATGACAGGAGGGAATTTAGTAAGAGAATACAATATCCTGATAATCAGTTGTAATGGTCTATCTACAAGGTGGTTAAATTTCATTATGAATGAATTCATGTTTTTCCTTCTGTATTGGTTGAATTTCATTCTGAATGAATGTACCATAGGTTTTTCATATTAACTATATTAAGAAAAATTATAGTTGATTTTTGGTCCACAACCTCATTGGTTACATGCCCATCATATCATGTCCCGAGGTCTACTTAAACACTTCATACTTATTGGTTAAAAAATGAAACTTTCAACTAGATTGAATCAATCAAAAATCCAATATTATCCTTACTTTTATAATTTAGTAATTTACTGTTAAAATTTCCAAGAGTGCATGAAATCTCTAAAATGTGGTTTAGTTTTTAATTGAAGCTAAAATTACCTTTAATCTTGAAAAACTGAGCTTCTCAATTTGAATTCTAAGCTTCAAAGTCAAATCCTTTTAGAGGGTTGTCTAGAAAGATGCTAATCATTTGAATATTGCACTAACCTTAGTCTTGAAAAAGTGTAATTGTAATATTAGGGAGTAGAAATACTCACCATGCAATACAAAATGTGTCCAAGACTTTAAAGAGAATTGTCTTGTACGATCTAGAATAGTCATTAACTTACTAACACGAATATAGATGAATGAAAGTTCATCTTTTGAATACTACACTAGCCAATACTAAAATTATTTTTGATTAAGGTAAACATTTTTGATGAGATCCATGAAATAGTAGGGATAAGCACATACAAAGAAACAAAAAATACACCATACAACAACTTAAAATAAAAGGAAACACCAAGAGACAAGACACAAAGTAAAGCCATGTCACACCATGCAAGGGGACAACAAAGCTAAGGTGAGGATCCAATCACCTATGGTGGTTTAAATCAAAATTCTATAGAGAGTATTGTTTTGATTTATCTTTACAATATTTTCTTGAATCATACCCCATCTGGATGGGATTTGAAAATTCCCCTAAACAAAAAGTGGAGGATAAATCATTTTCGTTGAATGATAGTTTCTAACTCAAAGAAGCTTTAAAACCTAAGTCTATTTTTTGTGAGGAGGCAACAAACCTTGCTTAGGGTTCACTATCAAGAGTTTGATGATAGTACCTTGAGACCTTTGAGACAAGAGGATAGTCAAAGTACACAAAGGAAGCCATCTAAAAATCCAGTGCAATGAAACACTTCCCTCTAATGTAGAGTCTGTCCTCTTCGTTTTAGATGTTTTCATCCTTAATCACTTCACCTCATAGTGTTGTTTACCTATAGTCACCAATATACCATATGAAACTAAAGACACTTTCATCAAGCATTGAATCCTATAGGACTATCCTTGATTGCTAATTCTTCATGAACCTTCAAGACTATCCTACCTCTGAATTTGATCATTGTCTTACACTTCATTGGTCATTTACTATCACAAATAAAAACCAAGTTCTTCCTTACAGTCCTAAACACCATCCTTTACCATATGATGTTTGATATTGCATTGTCTACCCTCATGTCTTATGACTACCTTTTCATTATAATATGTTACCTTTGATCCATCAAGATTAATGCCATTTGTTGCATTCATGGTTTTGATCCAAAACATAAGCTATGACTGTCTTCTTATGAGATCACTGGAATCATCCTTCTTGCTGACAATCACTTTCAATATAGAATATCATACTTACTTTATGATGCATGATATTTCCCCTATATCTACCTCAAGACCACTATCATAAATGATAAACCACTGTCATCAATGAAAATGACTTACATAAAGTTATGGTTGTCCTTACATGCCATAAAGAACTTGGTCTTCTTTGTTACACATCCCTTCAACCTTGACCAATGACAAAGTAGGGTTACAAGAGGTTAGGAGCTTAATGGTGATCATCACTTCTCATTTATTCCCTTGGAATTCATGATAAAACTCACCATCATCTTCATAGTGACTTCCACTATCTTTATCTATAATAACTCTGAACTATCCTCACCTTATTGTTTGTCTTTAATTTATACCTTTGATCAAAAAAACTTCCTCTAGTGCAAAAAATATCTTTAATAGACTATTGAATTGAGGTCTTTTTCATATAGTTTGTCAACCATAATAGATCTATACCTTCTAGCACAAAGAATATAGGCAATAAAATCAATCAAAGTAAGAATTTCTAGTAAAAGTAAAAAGATTCATATGTCCATGTTTAAGGTTTGTAGGTATTTTTAGTGTAGTAAAATGGATACCCTTGCATTTTCACACTTGTTTCAACTCGCCTTGCTTCATTTATCCTAATTTATGGCTTAATTGGTCCTATTTTGTGTCCACAATCCCTATGAATTGTATATTTTTTAGGCTAATCCCGACATTCTCCAATGCATAAATGATAATCCAATGATTCTCATCTATGTGTCCCTAATTTTTGGTCGGGACTAAAATTCCACCTAGTATGTCTTTGTCCCCTCAAGGTCTTGAGATATTGATTTTGAGGCATCTTAATTGGGCCCCTTTTTGGCATCTGTGCCCCAAGTTTCATGGCTTAGTACTAAGACACCACCTAGGGTGTCTTAGTCCTCCTTGAGTCATTTTTAGGAATTAATTTCAAATTCTAGTGGGATTTAGCCTCATTTATTTAATGAATTCATAGGTCGGCTTGGTGTGATGTAATTTTAGGATATTAAGCATAGATAAGTATAAATACAAGGTTCGTTAATTCATTTTCAATCCAAGTCTTTTGTGAGAGAATTCATATTATCAAATTGAGTTCACAAGAGCATTCAAGAGAAATTCATCAAGCATTTGGAGCCATCACCAAGATTCAAGCATCATATCAAATATCTTCTTGCATCATGTGTGTTGTTGTGCTAACATTTGTGATGTAGGGTTTTGATTCAAGCTAGCAATTCAAGTCCATATCTTTGGTTCAATATCCATATCCATTGCAGCCATTTCACATAAGTTTGAAAAATTTATAAGATTTTGGTGAGTTGTAGCATTGCATGTTGTTCATTCACCATTTCCCTTCATTACTTTATTACATTTCAAGGTTTAATTACCAAGGGGTTTGACCAAGGAAAACCCCCATTCACTAACAAACAATAAGTTTTTCCCATCTTTCATATTTTTGTTTTCAAGTTTAGGTTGAAGACTTGAAGATCATTTGGAGTGCAAAGTTGTAAAAGTTGCAAAGTTGCATTACAAAGTTGTCATCTTCACATAAACTCACCTACAGGTCAGATCCAAACGTTTTAGAGCCTGAGATCCGAGAAGAAGCAAGTTTAGACCTTGGAGGTCAAGATCAGATTTAGAGTTTTTAGAAATTCAAAATAGGAATAATACGCCACCTTAGGCATCTTAGTCCTCCCAGGCTTTTTCTTTAGAGATTCTTTCAAATTCGGTTCTGATATCCAAAGATTATGTATTTGCCATGAAAAATAGCAGTGGGAATAATATGCCACCTTGGGCATCTTAGTCCCCCATAGAACGTTTTGGTAGCTTCTTTACATTTCAGAATCCTCACATCTCTAGACTTCCTAGGTACATACATCATATCTCCTTGTTTCATAATTTCATTATTTGCATCTCTCATTTAGCTTACATAACTAGGTTTTGTAGGTTGAGTGTTCATTTGTCTTTTCCAATAATTTTCTTGGTGGTGAACCCCTTAAAGCTAAAAGAACCCCCTCCTAGGTCCTTCTCATTGCGAATTGAATCACCTTGTGAGGTTGCTAGTCAATCCAATTAGGACTCCTAGGACATATTCAAATGATAATTGGAGAATAATGGTGTTCTATGACCTAGGTTATAAAACCCACATTCACCATTAATCTTTTTGGTGAACCCAACTTCTTTGAACATTATTTTTCTAATTTGGAGTCCTTAGAAGTCCTAGATCTAGATTTCATTCATTGCATCTTGCATTAATAAAAGTGTATTTAGGGTTTCTTGCATCTTGCATTAGTGAAATTACATCTAGGGTTTCCTATTTTTGCATTAGTAAAAGTGCATATAGGTTTCAATTTTAGTTTCTTGCATCATTTCATTTAATTGAAAAACTTAAAGGTGCATTGTTCATCCTCTTAATAGCATTTAGAAACATTGTTATTGAGTTAAAAATTGAATTTTTTTTGCATTCAATTGCTTATTCCTAGTTACTTTTTCTTGCACTCATTTGCACATTTTCCAGTTTCTAAACATCAGTACCTAAATAGGCAATCTGTAAACACTATAGACAATCTAGAATTTTTTGTTTTTCCAAGACAAACCTTTGCTAGAACTAAAACAACCTTCCTAGTGTCTTAGTCCCTCTCAAGGTTTTTTTTCTAGAATCCTCTCTTTGTTGTTTGTTGTTTGTTTCACCCCCTAGAACTTCAAAATCTCACCTGGAGGACCAAGACGCCCTTAATAGCATCTTAGTCCCTGTTAACTTTGACTCTCCAATTTTCAAGGTCTAAATTTTTTTTCTGTGTTTCTGTGGGCTACCTTTAGTTTTCTGTTTTAGTTTTCAAAATTGTTGTTATTCCAATTTATTTTATTTCAAGTGTAATTGAAAGCATATGATATTGTGTTCATTGCACTTTCCATGGTTTATTACTTGTATGATTTGTAGTTCTTGGTGTCATACTGCTAATATTGTGGTTAGACAAAGTGCAAGACTCATGACATCTCGCGACAAGACACTCGTTGTGGATCTTGGGTTATCAATCTCTCTTACTTCTGGTGTTGGCATTAGTTCACTAGTTATGGACCATACCTTTGACACATCTTTTGCTATGCCTACCTTACCTACAAGAATTATGCCAAGTGTTTAGACAATGGTTGATCATATTCCTTATGAAAACATAATGAAAATGAATGAATACTTAGCTCTTTTACAAGATAGTGTGAGTACTGAAAACATTTCCAACACTGTTATACCTGCTATAGATAGTCTTCACCACATGATGGAAAGTGATGAAGGACTGGAAGTTGTGCATAACATAGCTCACATATTTGTAAACACCTTCCTCCCACCACCAATAGTGCTAAAACTTCAAACAATGTGCAAGGATGATATAAAACTCCTCCCTCCTCAACCATAACATCCATTCCCACCTATACGACTCCTCAAGTGACAAAAACGATGCAACCTACTAGCAATATCCTTCCTACCTAACACATTTCTACTAGTGCTCCTTATACCTATGTGGCATCTAATCTCATACCTCATCCCACAAGAAATCCATTCATTTGTCCTTCCAACACATACACACCACCACCATATTCACCTCCATCCCAAACCACAAGCAATGATCCTATCATTAATCACCTCTTACAAAGCTTTTCATCCCTTCAACGCAAAGTCTCTACAATAAACCAAAATCAAAATGGTCCACCTTCATACTATGTAAAAAGCAACCCATTATCCTTAGAGATATTGAGAACTCTGGTGCCACAAGATATAAAGATCCCTAGATTTGAGAAATGTGAAGGAAAGGGAGATCCTGCTAATCATGTTAATGCCTTCACTACTTTGTTTAGTGACTTTATCCTTGACAATAAAATTTTTGCTAAATTTTTTCCCTGATCCTTGAAAGACATTGACTTAGGTTGGTTTTTTGTATTACCGAATAACTCAATTAATTCATTCAATGAACTTGTTGATTCCTTTATTAACCATTTCCAAGTGAAAATGGTTCTTGAAATGACACTAGCTGATGTGATGAGATGCAAGAAAAATGAGGGTGAAAAAGTTACTAACTTTATTTCACGCTACAAATTGCTTTATTCCCAAATAAGTGTAAAGATTCTCGATTCACACCTTCAAAATATGTTCATAGAAAATTTATAAATCAAGATAAGAGACAAGCTCACCATGATGAAATTCCCTTCCTTCATGCATTTATGCACTTCCCTTTGAGATTATCAAAATTCTGTAAGTGCTAGTGAGCCAGAAGCTACCCCTACCCATCCTAAAAAGTCTAAAGCTTCAAAATAAAACACTTATCAACCTTTCAAAAGAAAAACTAAAAGTTTCCTTCAACTAAATTCCACCTCTCAACTTACCCAACCAGTTGATACCCAAGTAGCCACTACAAATAAAAGTAATCCTTATATATTTGGGGATCCGAAAAGGTAATTTACTCCCTTAGTCGACACACTCCACAACATCATGACCTAGCTATTAAACAAAAACATGCTTACTTTACCTCGCATCTGACCCCTTGACCCTAGCAAGCCATTGCCTCTGAGCTTTAGACACAATGCCTATTGTGCTTATCACCAACAAAAGGGACATGATACGAAACATTGCAAGTGTCTTAAACATCTTGTACAATATCTCATTGATTCCAATCATATCCTAATTGGAGGTGTGAATGACAAAGGTAATAAGTCTATGGCTCCTCCCAACCAAAACTTGCAAATACCAATCCCATGCCCAACCATAATATTTCGTTTGTTAAGGCTAGTGAAACTAGTCTTGATGTGATGAATATTGACACAGATGATGAAAATATGAGCAATCATGAACAAAGTCCTATGGATGATGATGAATAGAGTCCTATGGATACTAATGAACAGATTCCTATTGATACAATTTTAGGATTGATTGAAATAGAGAATTTCAAACAAAAAACCATTGGCATTAATTTCTCTTCATAAGAAATAATTAAACATGCACTTGATGGCCCTCTTTACTTAGCCAAAAAAATCAATAACAAGCCCACTCTTGGGATTTTAATTGATCTCGTCTGTGGAGAGAATGTGATCACAAAAGAACTCTTATATGTGCATGAACTCACTCAAGATAGATATGATAAACCAAAAACATGGATTAAAATGCATGATTGTTTTGCTTGATCTATGATGGGCTCAATCACACTCCCATTACAAGTAGGACCAAAGAAATCAAATGTATCATTCTCTATTATATCTAATTAAGACAAATTTCATGTGAAGTTAGACTACAAATGGCTTTGCTCCATGAATGCAGTCCCATCCATTATCCATAAGTGCTTAAAGTTTCCAGTCGGCAATGAAATATTCACCATAAACCATAGTGGCTTTAGACCCCTGTATTCCCATGGAAATTTCTCCTTAGATTATTTTTGGCGTGAGACCATGGAACCTATAAGATAGTGTGAAGACTTCCTTTTCCTATCCTACCAAAATTTCAAAGCAGAATACATAACCAATTTGTCCCTTGAAAAATTTCCTCCACCCATGATCAAACCTCTGCCATGCTTG
Organism: Sequoiadendron giganteum; assembly: GCA_007115665.2. NCBI lineage: Eukaryota > Viridiplantae > Streptophyta > Pinopsida > Cupressales > Cupressaceae > Sequoiadendron > Sequoiadendron giganteum. The sequence continues at coordinate 94,697,185 of CM021101.1, read as the reverse complement.
AACCTATGCCACCTAAACAAAACAATGTTGAGCCTAAAACCCTTCCAAAAAACCAAGACCCATCCATGAATAAAACCTTACCTATTTCCTACAAGAGACATAGAGAAAACCAAACAAGTCCTAATCTACCTCCTAAGAAAATTTATAAAGCCAAAGAGAAAGTGGTTGAGAAAACTTCCATGGTTTCTTCCATTCTTCCCTCACAAGAAGAAAAGGAACCTATGGTTGATAAACACGCTCCTCCACAAACACAATTTCAAAATCATAATAAAAGGAACTGTAATGCTAGAGAACTTAGGTGTAGGCATCACGCTATTACTTGAAAGATGAGTGGTGAGAACAACATTGAAAATAAAAATCCGAACTTGAAAGAAGCAATAAACGATGAGCCTCCTCTCTTACCAGAGCCTATAAATTCTACACAACAAGGATCAAAACCCTCTATGGATATCATCATTCGTCCTCCAATTGTAGTTAACTTGGATGACGATGAAGAAACAACTAAAATCAATTAGGAAGCACATAATGAGTTGAATCTGTTATTTTCTTCATCCATGAGCTTAAACGATAACAACCATGGTGATCCTCCTAAACTGAGCGATTCACCATGTGTTGAACCTAGTGATTCCCCTGGTACAACACTTGATGTGATCCCTCTTGATAGTAATTTGTATTTTGCATATATTGGACAAGACTGGGATGCAGATGACCTAGTGGATGGTTGATATGCATGTGATTTGCTAGTCTTTCTACTTTCTTCTATGTGATTGCATGTGCATATTGTGATCTCCCATGATGTTTTGTTTGATGTTTCTCTCTCTTTTTGCATTCCTCTATTTGCACATTCATTCTTCTATATGTCGTAAGCTCTTTTCCTTTTCTTTTATCTTTGCTTTTCATTTTCATTTTTGTCTTATATTTTCCTTTTGGGGATGATGCAAGGCATCGAGACACCTTATGTCTCTTCCATGTTGACCCAAAAGATTTTTCTTTTCCTTTCATTTTTGTCTTGTGTTTTCCTTTTGGGGATGATGCAAGGCATCGAGACACCCTATGTCTCTTCCATGTTGACCCAAAATATTTTTCTTTTCCTTTCATTTTTGTCTTGTGTTCTCCTTTTGAGGATGACACAAGGCATTGAGACACCCTATGTCTCTTCCATGTTGACCCAAAAGTTTTCTTCATTTTTTTTTCGCTCTCTTTGAGTCATTCTTCCAATTCTATGTGTATTTAGGAAATGATGATAGTTATGAGCTCTCTAATATTACGACAACAAAGATAGATATTGAACCCGAATCCATAGATCCCTTATGTATTTTTGGGGGAAACCCTCTTTTCCTTTTCATCTTTTGGCTACTTTAAAGTAATTTCTCATAGTATGGTGTTAGCAATTCCTTTAAAGTGGAGGCATACATTGGCATTATTTTAGCATGATTTTCTTTTCATGTTCCTTGATGTGATTTTCTCTTTATGTGATGTGTTTTTCCTCTTGGTGGTGTCTTTGGGTTTGAATCCCCCCGAGAGAATGATATTTCCTTGTCCTCTCTTGGAAACACTAGATACAATGTTCCTTAGGATGAGACCTTGCACGTGTCCTCTCTTGGAAACATTAGATACAATGTTCCTTAGGATGAGACCTTGCACTTGTCCTCTCTTAGAAATGAGATGAGACCTTTTGCACTTGTTCTCTCTTGGAAGAATTGGGTTTGATGTTCCCCACGATGAGACCTTGTATATATCCTCTCTTGGAGATGTTAAGCATCATGTCCCCTAAGAGTAAGACCTCGCATGAACTAAACAAAATCCCTTCAAACATCTCTCTTTCTTGTTGTGTTGCATTTTTCTCTTTTTTTCCTTATTAAAGTCATGGAGGTACAAATTTGATATGGACCTCTTAGGGCTCACCTAGTGAATAAATAACTTCACTAGCCATTGTGAGCATGCAATTTTGTACCTTATTAAAGTCATGGAGGTATGGATTTGATATGGTCCCTTGGGGCTCACCTAGTGGACAACTAGCTCCAACTAGCCCTTGTGAGCATGTATTTTGTTTGCAGAGTGGACAACATGTTCCACTTGTAAACTCCTTTTTGGATAAATAGCCTATACCTGGTCCATCGCATTGGACAACCAATCAAATATTGATCTATTGCAGTCTTTCCCTTTTCCTTTTTCCTTTTTCTATCTTTGATGGTATATGTTTGTGATATGATTTTGGTTTCATATATCATCCACAAGCGTGTTCCTTTGTGCCTATGTTGGTTTTCCATAGGATCTTGATCCTGGGGGCTTGATCATCCGTCTTGATTATTGCCATCCTATCTTACTAAAATTTGAACATTTGAACCCCTATTGATTGTGTGGTTGGCTACTTTAGTGTGAGTTTGAAGCAAGTTCATCCTCTCACTAAAGTGGGGGCTAAATATAGTGTAGTAAAATGCATGCCCTTGCATTTTCACACTTGTTTTCGCTCACCTCGCTTTATTCGTCCTCATTTATGGATTAATTGGTCCTATTTTGTGTCCACAAGCCCTATGAATTGCATCTTTTTTTAGCTAATCTCGACATTCTCCAATGCATAAATGATAATCCAATGATTCTCATATGTGCACGTCCTTGATTTTTGGTTGGGACTAAAATGCCACCTAGGGCGTCTTTGTCCCTTGAGATCTCGGGACCCTGATTTTGAGGCATCTTAATTGGGCCCCTTTTTGGTGTATGTGCCCCAAGTTTCATGACATGGGACTAAGATGCCACCTAGGGCTTCTTAGTCCTCCTTGAGTCATTTTCGAGATTTAATTTCAAATTATGGTGGGATTTAGCCGCCTTTATTTAATGAATTCATATGTCAACTTGGTGTGATGTAATTTTAGGATATTAATCATAGATAAGTATAAATACAAGGTTCATTCATTCATTTTCAATCCAAGTATTTTGTGAGAGCATTCATAATATCAAATTGAGTTCATGTAAGAGAGGGGGACCAACCATTGCAAGGCCCCAAGTCATGAAAGTCCAAGAGAAATATGGCTTCCCTAACTTACCTCAGTTAAAAGGAAGGTTAGGATAGGAAGGATGAGAATGATGAGACTTGTAGGTACCTCCACCACTCTGCAAACTTGAAAGTTGAAAGGAGACTAGGTGAGTCAGTCTTTAGGGGCGACTTTGTGTCTTAGATAGCTCTTTATCAGAGGACAAAAGCACGATTCTAGGATGAAAGTGTGGCATGCTGGCATCTCATAGGTGTGTTGGCATCCATACGACCAGAAAAACAAAGAGACTAGAATTAACCTCTAAAAGGAAGACTAGCAACCTAGTTTAGGAACTTCTAAATGGGTAGAATAAGATTAAGAAGTATGAAATGTAAAGGTGAATGTGATAAAGAAAGTGTAGATTACTACAAGGGTGACAAGGACAATATCGGACAACAATATTTTTTCTAGCTTGCCCCAAAATCTCTCCACCTACACACAACAAAGAGGGAAATTTTTGGGGGGGATGTTTAGGGGTCTATGTCAGTCAGACCCCCGTTTTGGCGTTCCCACCTCCACAGACAACCAAGTTTGCAACAATAGAAATAATACTATAAAGAAGAGAACACAAGAAAAGTATACAAAAGACACTACTAAACAGTACATGCTTACTCAACAAAATGATAGAGAAGATGAGAGGAGCTTACCACCTCCGTCCAAAGTGCTCAAGGCTAGTGGATGAGAAAGATGAGTGGAACTCAAGCCTCTGCTATAATGGATTTGTCCTGCGCTTGCGCTATCGAAGTGATGGAGTGGTAGATTGTTTCTATGAAGTGTGAAGTGCTACTAAAAAGCTTGGAATGGATGCTTGAAGTGTGGAGAGATTTCCAAAGGATGACAAAAATATGAAAATGGAAGAATGGAGTGAGAATATGAAGGAAGAAGGTCAAGAAATGACCATAAATTTGAGTCAGCCAGCCAAAGGGAGATGTTACACTTCAACTTCCAATAGGAAGTGTAACATCTTTGTAGACTCCAGCCACAGGAATTTGCCTTGGACATAAGCGTGTCACACAAAGGTTTGCATTCTGCTCGGGCGTCCCTAATAGAAACAACTCCACCAACACTGAAAATAGGCACCAAGTGTGATGTGAACAACAGGTTTAGGTGGAATTAAGCCTCCGCCTTTGGTTTTATCAAGTGGAAGGGGGTGAAAGGGAAATTTACATTAGGGGTGAAAATTCACTTCTATACATTTATCTCCCACTTTAGCGAGCACAAATACTAATGAGTGCTTCGATAAAGTAGAGAAGTAATGTTATAGATGTATACCTATACCGACGAAGAAGCAGAGAATGGTCTGGCAAACCCAAAAGTGCAGGAAATGACTTCATAACTCTACAAAACTATGAAGCTAAAGAATGAAAGCACCTTACAGGCTCACAGACCTACAAGGGAGGCATCCTTCAAGAAGTCTCACATGAAGGAAACCAGGAAGAGCACCTTACAGAACCATAGATCTGCAAGGAAGGTATCCCCCAAGAACTCTCACATAAGGGAGACCGAGCAAAGGGGACTCCATAGAGTCAGAAATGGCAACATGTTTACCTACAAATAGAACACATCAGAAAGCGACCATGTAGGCCAGTGAACGGATAGTCATGTAGACCATCGCTAAGCTGGAAGACTTTCAAAGGGGTCCCTTAGGAACCCTTCAAAAGGAAGAGGGGTCCTCTTAAGGGACGCGTTGTTTGAAAAGTGAAGTCTAGTTAGGCTGCCCCCAAGCTAGACATTAGGATGTGAAGTAGGTCTAGTCAAGCTGCCCCCAACCTAGACATGAAGATGTGAAAGTGGTCTAGTCAAGCTACCCCCAAGCTAGACGTGAAGATGTAAAACTAGTCTAGTTAGGCTGCCCCCAAGCTAGATGCCATAGAACTCATTAGAGATAAATTTTTTGAAGGGGTCTCGCAAGAACCCAACATGAAAGGAAAGGGTCCTCTCAAGGGACACACTATTCAATAACTTCTTCTTTCTTGAATCGATTCATCATCAAGGAATCCTTCTGAAAGATGTTCACTTCATCAAAGAATTTGAAAGGAAGGATATGCCCCCATGCGAGGGGAAGATTAAAGTTGTTCCCGCTTCGGAGGAAGGGTCCCAAGTCCTTTCTTTACGAGCCCGTGATGAAGGAAACATGTTCCAAATGTAACTCTAACAAAGGAGCACAAAGGGGTTTATGAGGAATGATTCATTTGGAAACAAATGCATTTTCTAAAGATCGAGTCATGTAGAAGTGGCATTGTAACACATGAAAGGGACAACTCAAGACAAAGAAGAGAGAAAGATAAAGAGAAAGAAAAAGGAAAGAGAACACAAATAAAGGGCACAGGGGTAGCCTAATATTTCAAGGTCAGAACTGCTCATAAATATATATATATATATATATATAATTATAATAATAGTATATAAATGAACTGCCATTAACCCCTACTATATTAGACCATGTGAGGAATGCATGAGAAGACAAAGTAAAAATAAAAAATTGGGTCAACATGGAAGGAAGCCTAAATGCTCTCGACGCTTTACATCATCCCCAATTTTTTGAAAGTCAATCACAAACATGGAAGAATGATAATACACATAGAGGAAGGTTTACAACATAAACATCGTGCCTATATCCAAGCACCATTAGGGGTGATGAGGGTCATCCAGGAACACATAACACAATCACGGGGTAAACACATCACAACACACACACACACACATCTAATCTAGAGATCAAGAAGAGGGTCTCCCCCTAATACTGGTCAACGAAGAGGTCATCAACTTCCCACTCTAGATCATCATAGGGGGAAGGATGAAAATCTTGCAGTGGTGTAATTTTTAAGGGGAGGAGCTTCTGATCCTCCCGTAACATGGGATAAGGAAGAAGGACCTGTGAGGTACCCATCACTAAACTCTTGTGGGTCCAAGGTCAACAAACTTGTAAAGATAACCAAAAAGGTCAGATCTTCATCCATTGAGTTAAAAATGCACTTGAAAGGAGTGCCATGTTTCGCCTTGGCGGATGAAGGAGTTTGCACCCGAGGTTCACCGCTAAGGTCACCGAGAGACTCGGAAGTGGTGAAATACTCAGGGGAGGCTAGAACTGGTTCCATCACTAGGATAAAACAAGTCAGTGTGGAGCCACCTTTTAAAGAAGGTGGTCTCCTCTTACATCCTCCACTACTGGAGGGACCACTTTCTACATTCTTTGTTGGAGGAGGTGAACTCCCCACAGGAAAAAGAAAGAAAAGTCGAGGGAGAGGAGGAAATAACCATACTAGATACAACCAAAGTGTTAATAATATCTATGGGCTTTGGGGAAGGCGAGACATCCAGAATGGATGTTAATAGATGCAACTCCATAGAAGGAACGATGAACGCTTGCACCTTTCCAGGTGCATGTGTGCTTGCAGCAGAAGTCGAAAGAGATATAGAACTAGTTTGGACAAAAGCAGAAGGGAGGAGAGAGGAGGACACGATAGGAGAAGCAGTCATCTCCTCTTCCTTCTTCTATAAGGAGGCTTGCTCAGCTAGAAGAGTCCTTCATCGATGCTTGCGCTCATGCATAGGGTGATTCTTGTGACTCTCCGAACTAGAAGCCAGAATTTGCAAAGGGATGGAGGGCTCCTGCCCAGCCATTGGAGTGCCCTCCACAACTATTTCTAGTGGAGTGATAGACTCTTGGATGGGAGCAAGAGGATCAGGTTCAAAAATGGTAAGGGGAATCAACTCTAATGCCTTGGCAGTGGGCCTCTTCCCATTTGTGGGAATGGTAAGAGGTCGTAGGGAAAATTCTCTTCATGAGCCTTTATTTCTACCATATAAATAGTACCAACGTCTGGGAGACCCATTAGGGAGATCTGATATCTTGATCTTGGGTCTATGCCAAGAAGGCATCATTAGACTTAGCGGGTAAAGACTAGACTTATCTATCCAATACTCCTCCCAAGAAAGGGGAGTAGATGAGGTAGCTCGAGAAGGAGCAAGCTTATTTCCGTTTTGGGAGGAGGAGGCAGTTGGCTGCTCTGCTATAGGAAGGATCAATTTTGGCTGTTCCTTGCCTCTAGTTTTATACTTCACATAGTTCTTATATAGTAGGTCCATTCTTTGAGGGAGCAGATCAATTAGAGCGGGCCAAAAGTGATCCAATGAATATCCCGCATGAGATACCACAAGCTGGTATCCAGTATCATGCACTACGTGCACAACAACTTCGTGGGAAAACTTAAGACACTTATGAATTATAGATGTGATCCCATTCATGAAAGCTAGCTAGGGTATACCTAGCTTCACTTTGAATAGGTCCAATTGAGGAATGACATTGAAAACTATGTCTACATTCCTAGGTTCAACCAAGAAGGACAACATTAGCGATCCATAGGATTTAAGAGAAAGACCATCATGTGTACGGATGATGGAATTTTCTTTTTTGTATTCCTCCCTTTGTAGGGAGTTCAAGAGTAAGGTCTCCTCTATGATGACATTCACTCTACTCATGGGGTCGATTAAGACTCCCCTCACAATGTTTCCATTGAGGTGAGTAGGAATGTAAAGCGAAGAAGGTTTGTCATTTGCTGGTACATCTTGCGAAGTGAATGTTATATCTGATGAACTGGTCGGAAGATGAGGAGAGGGAGTAACAGTGACCATGTTAACATATGCATCAGGGTAAGAAATAGAATTAGAGGGATCGATAATCAAGTTAGCAAAATGCGACAGAAACCGCTTTGTGTATATCTATAATCCACTATTAGCTTTCACCACTTATTTGTTCATATTTTTTTTGCTTCCATCAAGATGAATATTACCGTCCTCGATGCGATCCTATATCTCATGATGAAGGTGCATGCACGGCTCAGTATCATGTATGTTAACTCGATGGTATCAACAATAGGTAATTGCTTCATACCAGTTAGGAAATGGTTCCCTAACTAGTTTTGGGGTTGGCAAGTTAACAATCTTGTCCTTCAACAACTTCTGCAAGATGGAAGAATAAGATTTTGGTAACTTCATAAAATTTTGGTTGCATCTAAGGTCATTGTTATCCATAATGACTACTACATTTGCAACATATTTTTATTTTCCAGAGATTGATATAATAGAATTCCCTTCAGGATGGGAGCGTGAGGAGGATCCCCTAAAGTGAACCACCATCTGTTGGTACTCCCATAAAGCTGCACACAAATGCACGAAAGAAGGGTACTTCATAAGGGAGAAATTCTCTTGCCAAGGCCTTTGTAAGTTCCCTATGAACACCTTCTGCACATCGGAGTCAGGTAACAAGTATGATATTTGCAAAAAGAGCACTTGATATCATGCTATGAAGTTGGTAATCTTCTCATTATCCCCTTGTTTGCACTAAACAAGGTTAGAGAAGGTCATGTTTGGTCCGATGTTGGCTTGGAACTATCGTAGGAACTGGTTCAGAAGCTAATTGAATGTAAAGATGGAATTGTCAGGCAAGGAACAATACCACTCGAGCAATGTATCCTTGAGGGATCGAGGGAATAGTTTTTCCATTAGTGCATTGCAATGGAAGAAATTTGTGCATAAGGCGTTAAAGGCAGACACATGTTTTTGGATCCCCTTTTCCGCTGTATTTCTTGAATTTAGGAATCTCCATCCCTTGTGAGAAAGGAGTTTTTAGAATTGGTACTGACAATGGGCTATGTCAGAAGAAGGGTTGGAAGATAGGTTGGGCCGAGGCATGGGAAAGGTTCACCAACTGGTTCTACATCTTCCCCATATTCTAAAGGAGGGTGTTCAGAATAGGGTCGTTAGAAGGCATAGGACCACTGGAACCACCACCGAAGTCATCTCCTAGACCACCATCGTAACTACCACTGGAGCCACCACCAATGCCACCGCCACTAGTGTGACCTCCACCAGAGCCACAACCACTTCCAAAGCCATCACCATGACCTCTACCAAAACTGTTTCCACTAGTACCACCTCCACTACCAAAGTTTCCACCACCAAAGCCTCCACCAATCATCCTTCCAAATCCTCCACCACCGAAGGCGGCAGAAGGGGTGAAGTTAAAACCTAGAGGGTTTTTGTTTACTTTGATAGTTTCAAAGTTTTCAAAAGCAACAAGCACACTAACTGAAGGGACCGTGTCAGCCATGTACATAGATGTAGGAGGCATCAAAACCTCTAGCTATCTCTTGTGTTCTTTGAAGAGGCCACCTCGTATCATGTGACTATGATTCAAAGGGGCACATGCTTTGGCCAAACCAGTGAGACTAGCCAGGAGTTCTATGCCTGTTTGGTCTTTTCCTACCATGTATCTGATTTCACTAATAACCTTAGAAGCCCTAGCTAGCTTTGGGTTTCTCTCTACGTGATTCTCTAATGCACCCAACGCTTTGCTAAGACTAGCATCATATTCGGAAAGGATATGGATGACTTCATGATCGTCTATGGATGAGGAGGTTAGTGACGCATGAGGGGTAGGGATGTGATCAGTTTCATCAAGGAATCTAGACTCACCCTGTGATACATGCTCGTGCATAGACAGACCAACCGCAGAACCAAAGAAAAGACCGATACTGAAACTAGAAGAGACCTTCATCTTTTCCATCGAAAGGTGTCACAAACTTCTCTTGATAATATTCCCAGAGGTTGTAGACTGGGTTATGAATCTCATAAACCTTCACAACATGCAAGAGTACAATGATCAGAGGGTATAAGGGAAAATCTCAGAACATCGACAAATGGGCAGACATTGGTTCACGTTGGGTTCACCAAAAATGTAAGAGAGGGGGACCAACCACTGCAAGGCCCTAGGTCACGAAAGGACAAGATAAGTATGGATGCCCTAACTTACCTCAGTTAAAAGGAAGGTTAGGATAGGTGGGATTAGAATGATGAGAACTATAGGTCCTTCGATCACTCTACAAAACCAAAAGTTGAAAGGAGACTAGGCATGTCGGTCTTTAGGGTCGAGTTTGTGTCTCAGATAGCTCTCTATCATAGGACAAAAGCGTGGTTCTAGGATGATAGTGTAGCTCAATGGCATCTCATAGGTGTGTTGGCATCTGTATGACTAGAAAACCAAAGAGACTAGACTTAACCTCTAAAAGGCAGAATAGCGGCCTAGTTTATGAACTTCAAAATAGGCAGAATAAGATCAAGAAGTATGAAATGTAAAGACGAACATGATAAAGAAAGTAGATTACTACAAGGGTGACGAAGATGATCTCACACAACAATCTTTTCGCTAGCTTGCTCCAAAATCTCTCCACCTACACAAAACAAAGAGGGAAAATTTTGGGGGGCTGTTTAGTGGTCTACCTCAGTCAGACCCCCCATTTTGATGTTCCCACCTCCACAGATAGCCAAGTTTGCAATAATATAAATAATGTGATAAAGAAGAGAACACAAGAAAAGTATACAAAATACACTACAAAATAGTACGTGTTTACGCAACCAAATGATAAATAAGATGAGAGGAGCTTACCACCTTCATCTAAAGCACTCAAGGCTAGTGGAGGAGAAAGATGAGAGGAACTCAAGCCTCTGCTGTAATGGATTTGTCCCGCACTTGCACTATCAAAGTGATGGAGTGGTAGATTTCTGCTATGAAGTGTGAAGTGTTGCTGCAAAGCTTGGAATGGATACATGAAGTGTGAAGAGATTTGCAAAGGATGACTAAAAGATTAAAATTGAAAAATGGAGTGAGAATATGAAGGAAGAAGGTCAAGAAACAACCATATTCAAGTCAGTCAGCCGAAGGGAGGTGTTACACTTCGACTTCTAACAGGAAGTGTAACATCTCTATAGACTCCAACTGTAGGAATCTGCCAGGGATGTAAGTGTGTCACGTGGATTTCTGCATGCCGCACGGTCATCCCCGACAAAAATTCCTCCACCGACACTCAAAATAGGCACCAAGTGTGATGTGAACATCGGGCTTAGGTGGAATTAAGCCTCTGCCTTTGGTTTTCTAATGTGGAAGGGGTTGAAAGTAGATTTTGTGTTAGGGGTGCAAATTCTCTCCTATATAGTTCACAAGAGCATTCAAGAGCAATTCATCAAGCATTTGGAGCCACCATCAAGATTCAAGCATCATATCACAGATCTTCTTGCATCATGTGTGTTGTTGTGCTAACATTTGTGATGTAGGGTTTTGATTCAAGCTAGCAATTCAAGTCCATATCCATTGCAACCATTTCACACAAGTTTGCAGACTTTATAAGGGTTTTGTGAGTTGTAGCATTGCATGTTGTTTCTTCACCATTTCCCTTCATTACTTTATTTCATTTCAAGGTTTAATTACCAGCAAGGGATTTTGACCAAGAAAACCCCCATTCACTAACAAACAACAAGTTTTTCCCATATTGCATATTTGTGTTTGCAGGTTTAGGTTGAAGGCTTGAAGATCATTTGGAGTGCAAAGTTGCATTATAAAGTTGTCATCTTCATAGAAACTCACCTAGAGGTCAAATCCAGAAGTTTCAGAGCCTGAGATTTGAGAAGAAGCAAGTGCAGACCTTGGAGCTCAAGATCACTGTTGGAGTTTTCAAAAATTTAGAATGGGACTATTACACCACCTTGGGTATCTTAGTCCTCCCAGGCCTATTTTTTAGAGATTATTTCAAATTCAGTTTCGACATCCAAGGATTTCGTATTTGCCTCAAAAACTGGTAGCGGGACTAATAAACCACCTTGGGTGTCTTAGTCCTCCATAACACTTTTTGACAGCTTCTTAAATTTCTAGAATCCTCACAACATCTCCAGACTTCCCAAGTACATACATCATATCTCCCTATTTCATAATTTCATTATTTGCATCTCTCATTTAGCTTGCATAACTAGGTGTTTTAGGCTGAATTTTCATTTGTCTTTTCTAAGCATTTGCTTGGTTGTGAACCCCTTAAAGCCGAAAGAACCCCCTCCTAGGTCTTTCTCATTGCGAATTGAATCACCTTGTGAGGTTGCTAGTCAATCCAATTAGGAATCCTAGGACATATTTGAATGATAATTGGAGAATAGTGGTGTTCTATGACCTAGGTTATAAAAACCACATTCACCATTAATCAGTATCCAATTGGGACCATTCTCCCTCTTTGTAATGTCATGCTTTGAAAGATTCTTTTATGCATCTTGACATGGATCACTACCTTCTAGACTCCTCTTTATTATCATTTAGATGAGAGGATTGCTCTTGACTGCCATTCTTGGTGGTCGTTTTCAGTTGATGAAGTCTTCATGTTACCCTACCTTAGTAACCATGTTAGGATTGTGACTGGCACTATGGTGATTCTATTACCTTGAATTAGTGATTAGGTGACAATCATCTCTTATATGCTAACCTTGACTATCCCTCAGTCATATTCATTGGCCATTGAACCCTTGACTATCACTATATTTCCTCTTTTCAACTATCCATTCAAGACTTTACCCTTTGTTTATATGATTTCCCTCATTTCTTGATTTAACATGTCCTACATTTTGGTGAATGGTGATTATATTTATTACAGTCAAAGACTATCCTTACTCCTCATGATAGTCATTAAGACTGTCTTTCTTTAAAACCTTGACTATTTAATTTGACTATCCTCAATTATCTTTATCACTACCTTTGTCAAGGTATCAAATACTCATGGATAAGACTGTCCTTTTCTACCTTCCTTCATGAATGAACTTTATGAAAATCCTGCTCAGTTGGTTGCGGATTTAAAACTTATGTTGATCCATGGTCATCTTTGTGATTTCCATCATAGAAAGTTACCTTATCTTCATTCTTTTAGACTATCATTACAATCCTTTGGGTGACTATCCTTTCATCTTCGTACCTTCACTGCCTATAGCCAAAAAGGTTTTTCTTATGATTGTACTCTCCTTCATGATGCATTCTATTGTTCTCATAGAGTCTTCATCATTTGTAATGTGATTTCATTAGAATTTGGTTGAGTTTCTTTTGATGAAGTGACCATGAATCTTTAGTTCACTAGCAACTTGATTGTCATAGTTTGTATCTGCAATACATCTATATGTTCTAAAACCTTGCCATTTATCTTCTTGAATACCTTTGGAAGAGTTGAAGTTTTTCATCTTGGTACATATCTTTGTAATGATGCCTTTTATCCTTTGTCCTTTGAAACTTATTTCATATCCACTATCTATGCATTTATCAAAATAAAACAAAGGAATCCTAGTAGTCCACTGAGCTCTTACATCTTGTATATTCTTCAAAAGAAGAGATAAACCAAGGGAGCTAAAGTTATATCACTTAAAATCCTTGATTTGATCTACTTTATAATAAATCTCAAGGGGAATCACCTCGCAACCGACAATGCTTTCCATCTTGTGAGCCAAACTTGTTTTTCCAGATCCGCTTGGTCCTCCAATGCCTACAATCACATGAAGGCCCTTGGTATCAAGTAAGGTTTGAACTTCTTGCACAACAAGAAGCAATCCCCCATAAAACTCATATGAATCAGGCATGGGTACTATCTGGTTAGCATGCCCACAAACTCTTTTTCTGAATATTCCACAACCCCTAATACAATAGCAACATGCCATGATGCAATGACTAGATCCACTTTAGATTTTGTTATAGATCTAGTCCAAGGCTCTACCATGTTTGAGATATTATGATAAGCTACTGGCCTTTGGTTTACCTTTTTCCTATTAAACACTTCTACTCTGAATTTCATAGATCTATAGCACAACATCATATTATCTCTAAAACTTTTCAGTCACATGACTATCTATCACATTCCCATTCTAACAATAGCAGATGTTAAAGCTTTTCCCCACTATATTATGCATAATAATCTATCTTAATTATGATATATGAGTTCATCATACCTTCTCTGGGATATATATATATATATATAAATATTATGCATAATACTGCAAAAATCTTGCCAGGGACCATCTTCTACAAGCATCATATCACCCTCATCATTTGTGTAGAGAACTTGCTAGCCTTTTTTTGGATCCTCAGGTTGTACTTAAAAATTGAACATCACCTCAAGATCATGGATGAGCTTTGAGTATCCTTGAAATTTTGTAAGATCCACAACTCACCCAAGAGCACTACCCAACTTGTTTAGTACAACTCATAGAATTACTCTGAGATTTGTATTGTGTTTCTTGTAATGGTCTCCAAGATTATTTTTCCTTCTCACAACTCAAAGTAAGTGTATCAGACTTGTCGATCCTTGTTTTTTGTCATATGTTGTAGTTACAAGTGCCTTGCTAGACATACATGAAAATGTGGAAGGATAGACATGACAAATGAACTGTTTCAAAAAATGCCTCAAATAAATGTGATATGATGGAAGGTCATGATTAAAGGATATGTTCAAAAATGGGTTTTTCTAAAAATTTCTTAGAAAATTTTAAGAAAATGGAACCAATGGGTGTAAAGCCCAATTCCTCAACCTTTGAAAGAATCAATGTATGCCTCCACCACAAAACCACACAATTTTTGGTTGGCCTTCACAATGATACGGGAGTGCCTTTATAGACATACATGAAAATGTGGAAGCATAGACAAGGCAAGCAAAATATTTCAAAAAATGCCTCAAAGAAATGTGATATCATGGAAGGCACCCACTCTCTCGCAAACTCTTCAAGTCATACCAATGGTGATGCGAGAAATTTTGACTTCAGGATTTCTCGCATCATCGCTGGAATGACTTGAAGAGTTTGTGGGAGAGCAAGTTCCTTCCATGATATCACATGTCTTTGAGGAATTTTTTGAAATAGTTTCCTTTCCTTGTCTATGCTTCCACATTTTCATGTATGTCTAGTAGGGAACTTGTAACTATAACATATGAAAAAAAAATCCCTATTGTTATGCTTTGATGGATGTCCCTTCATTATTAGTAGATACATGATGTAGTGAAAATTATTATAGTGCAAGACTAATTTTCAGATTGTTTCATTTAGCATCACCAACATTCTCCACAAGAACATTTTCCTTGTTGAAAATGATGGAAATGGTTCACATCTCTCAGAACAATTTCTCTTGCAACAATATTGGAGATGAATTTAGATGCAGTGTGAAAATTAGAACATAATCGAAGGTTCTTAACAATTGTAATAGTTGTACTAGGGGCCATGTTTAACAAACCAAATGCAATTGCTAACTTTTCACTATGGTGGCAGATAAAAGATTCTTTTTTCTTCTATTCCACAACATTAAGTAAAACTCTTGAATATGGAATACCCTACTACCTTCTTTTTTCTTCATGTGAATGGAGTTTAGTATTGTCAAGGGTCTATGATTATCATAAGTGTGAAGATCATTATGTTGCATTTACTTGTTCACAAAGAAGAGAATTGAATCACAACACTACATAATGCCATTGTATTACTTTGTTCTTAGAGTGTCTTTTTCTTTGGATAGTAGTATGATCTAACTGAGATCATTGACACTTTACAGTTGAGTGAATTTTTCAATATTCATGTGAGAGAGGTATTGTGGTGTCTTGGATTGATCTATGATTCTTAGGATATCTATCTATGTTTAGTTAATGTTTTGATTATAGACAAATAACATAATTTCTTATTGCCTTTATCATAGAAACAAAGGCCTCTTCTGATTGTAGCAGAGGATGTAGAGAGTGAAGCATTGTCTACTTTGATCTTGAATAAGATTTGTGCAAGGGTGAAGGTTGGTGGATTTTTCTATTGAAATCTTGTTTACTTTTTAAATTATTTTTTCACTTTAAATTCTAAATCCTTATCATTTTATAAATAAATTTGTGTCTAAATAAGGTTTGTGCTATTAAGGCCTCTGGTTTTGGTGAAAATAGGAAAAATAACTTGTAGGATCTTGCTATACTTACTAGTGGATAGGTTAGGTTTATGTTTCTATGTATCTACTCTCTTTTTTGGCTTTGGAGTTTCTTGTTTGTTATGCAAGTCCGGCTTCTTCATGTGACACCTATTGAACCAAATTTGTTTCTCAATTGAGTTAGTTTGCATGTATTTTTCCATTTTTTTTCTCCACTTCTCAAGGAAAAGTATTTATGGCTAGTAGTTAACTTCAAGTCATATTAGAGGACCTTGGTATGAAGCTTGATATTGGGTCTCAAAAATGTTGATTTCAATGAACCATGAGAGGTTGCCAAACCCTCACTACATTGTTGGTCAACTGACAAGGCCAATCGGTATGGCTGGGCCCTCTACTCTTAAGGCTCTACTAGACCTAGGTGGGTACACCTGTACGAGTAACACAAATTTTGAATTATGTTTCCTACTTGACCTGACTATCCACAAGTGGAAATTTAATAGTGGAAAGATATGATCCTACTTTGGTATAAATTGTAACTGCAATATCAAGGTATATGAATTAATATGTTTAATTAAGAGATGTAAAATGAAATGAATAAAACTAATGTAATGAAAAATACGGGAGACCAGTGCCTTATTGGGTAACAGAGTCAAATGAAAGCCTTTAATGAATGGTTTCTATCTAGCAGGTCCTCTAATTGTTTGGCATATAACTATGAGTTTATAACTGGTATAAACATGCAAGAATGCAATTGATAAACCCTTCTTGAGGCAGAATATCAAATCTGACTATCTGATTCTTCTTATTGATCCAACTGATTTTCCCAAATTATTGCAATTGATTGAAAGGGATTTTAATTCTTTTTAAAGAATCCAATAAACCAAATCACATAGAAAACAACAAATGTGTACTAATAAATCGAATATATATTTGATACTTAAATTTAAACAATCAAGAAACATCAGATTGGAGACAATCGAATAATCGCAAGAAACCAACAAACAATTGATGCTAGGATGAAATCACCAAATTAACCGTCTTTCATTATCTTCTTCAAAATTTATACATGCGACATAGTCTCCTTGAATATCATTCTGAAAATATAATACTAGAGTGATCTATCCTATTCTAATTCTATTGTCTACCCTCTTTTCTATTATTTCACTTCATCGTACATATATACATCATATTTTCAATAGTTGTAATCCTTCATTGTTCGTCGGTTGCATCTCTTCGATATTATTCCTCTTCAAAAAAAATATTTAATTAACTGAGATGCCCTTTAGGTAAAATAATTACCCACTTCGTAATCTTTGCAGTTTCTTTTAATTTCCTCCGTGAAAATTAATCTTGATTATTCAATAAGCTTCTCATGCCGGTAATTCACCCATTTGAAAATATACTCCTTGGGTAATCACAATTACCTCCTCCTTATTCCTTTGGTAAAAAATATTCCACCCCTCCATGTAAATATTTTATAAATCTTACCTTTCGTATATTTGTGGGTAGAATAATAATTCACCCTATAACTCCCTTTGTTAAAATATTTTATGTTTGGGTGAAAATATTTCACTTCATGAAGAAAATATCTTATGTTTCCATCTTTATTTGATAATTTTCACCCTTATGTCTTTTACCATTTTCTTGTTTTAAATTTTCCCGTCAAATGTTCATTTTTATTAAACCATTATTTATAATTCCATTTTTGATTAAATTCCTTTGGAAAATCAAAATGCTTTAATCTTCATCATCCGTGAAATTCAATTCAGATAGTATTTCTCTTTCGCTGGCCTCCACCGATGACTATGAATTCTCTGATGAATTTTATACATGACTGTCGGCATGACTTTATTCCATCGGGGGGCCTAAAAAATGCTCTTACCGATATCAACTGTCTTGCCGATATCGGTGTGACATGCATAGTCGGTGTGACTTTGAAAAATCTTTCTTCGAATAACCTTCTCTTGTCGATGTATTTTAGGCTTCTACTCTGGATCCAATGATGCGTGGAAAATGTTAGGGTTTCCTTGATCACAGCTCACTCGATGGTGTAGAAGATATTAGCAATAACCATGAACCTGGATTCGCGAATGCATTCTCCCCCTTTCAGCATTCAACTGGTTGCCAATACATTACAATACAATTCTCCATCCTTCTTGAGATGTTTGCATCTTTCCTCTTAACATCAAACACATCAAAATTTTATATCCAAGACATCTTTGTTCGCAGGCCAAGTGAAGACCGATCCTTTATTTGCTCCATGTCGTCTCCTCAGATCTACCTTAAATGCTCTTCATCATCTTTCCCACAACCAACACATTTTGTGTCATCACAATCCTTTATTTGACCAATATTAAAGTGCGTATACCATCATAGGTCAAGCCTTTCTAATGGTGACAACGTATGAAAATATTAAACATTCATTTGAAAATCTTATATGTTGTTTGCATTCTTCTCATCCCATAACATTCATCGATCAAAGCTTCATGTGTTCTAATATCAGCGTCAATGGAATATCTAGAATCATCTCTTCATAATTTGTGTCACCTCTTTCACCTCTTATTCACGGTTGTTTCATCTACTCATCAGTTTTGGGAGCAGTGGATACGTTCTTCACTGCTGCATTCTCCCAATGATAATCTATCATAGTCTAGATTTGGAAATATGGGTGAATTTACATTATCACCAGATACATAGAAGAGCTCATTTCCACTGCTAAAAAATTAGGGTATCACACGTAGACAGATTGATTGCATCAAATTGTTTTTTGAGCATAAGGTTCTCCATTGAAATCACAACAATCCACCTCAATCACACATAGATGCTTTCTTCTTCTTAAAAGAAAATTTTCTGATGAGTTTAAGCTATTACTATGATTAAGACTTAGTTTTTCTTGCCCATTCTCATCAATCCTTTCTTATGAATTGGATTGTCCGCCTTTTCTATAACCCCCTTAATATGCTTTTGAATGCCTTCATTGCAAAAACCATTATTTTGAACAAGTCTATCTAAACTATTAAATGAACTCGAGCAATTATCTGTATCCAGAGAAAGCCTGAGATATATATTTGAATAAATTAGTCTCCGATTCTGATTCTACACTTTCCACTAGATCACTTTGCCACGGTGGGTGTCTCATCCCGCATTATGAAACTCTTAACAAATACATTTTGCAATGTTGTGGCCAAAAATAGAGGTTAATATTCCTTAAGCCAGCTTGTTTACATTTAGACCACAGATTCTTTCAAGCTACTTTCCAATAACTGTTCATGGTTTTCAATGCTCTTGCTTGAGTAATGTTCCTTTTAGTTCTTTTAGTCATGATTTTTTTTTTTTATAAGAATTTTAGTCCATCATTTTACAAGTAACCCCTTAGAACCATTGTTTACTTATTTGGAATGTATTTTTTAGCTCATGTATTTGTTTTCTTTCACTGGTGATTACAAATAGTAAGCTTTGATTCAAGCTTTTCAATTGTCATCTCATCACTTGCATTTACTCTTGTTGGTGTTTGTTAATCAAGTCTTTGCTTGGTATTTAGATTTTCTTCATTTCCCTTTACACTCAGACATTTCAAATTTGTCACCTCCAATGGTTTTAGTTGTTGGTGTTATCTAATTCAATCACTTTGTCAAGTACTTCATTAAAAAAAAATTTGCACTATGACCGAAACAGGCCAGGTTGCCTCCAAAATCGCTTTGTAAAACTTATCAAACAATCTTCAAAAGCCATAAAATTGCACCAATATATTGAGCTATGATAGGAGAGCATGGTTGTAGAACAATTTGGCATGAGCTCATCAGAATTGAAAAAATGTCAACAGTCAAAGTGGCCTATTTGGCATTTTTTAAAATCTACTACTATCAAAAATCGCTTGAAACTGGAAAAATATAAGACCTGATTCTTAGAAGCTGCCACCCTAGGGATTGGTTATTTTAGCTCATAT
The DNA here is from genome assembly GCA_007115665.2 of Sequoiadendron giganteum. Taxonomy (NCBI): domain Eukaryota; kingdom Viridiplantae; phylum Streptophyta; class Pinopsida; order Cupressales; family Cupressaceae; genus Sequoiadendron; species Sequoiadendron giganteum. The sequence continues at coordinate 94,677,465 of CM021101.1, read as the reverse complement.
GGAAATGTAGGCAAATGGGTTTTTCTTCAATCTTTTTCCTTTACAAGATATTAAAAATCAAACTTGACCACTTTGTTGCTGTCTGGAAGTGCAGTTTTTCAAACTGAGTGAAACCCATCTAGTTTTGATTTTTGAAAAATATCAAATGATGTCCAAACACCCTGAAAGTTGGCATGGAGGTAGAATTTGGTGCAGAGAATCAAGGGCAAAAATCAATTTGTCATGATCATCATTCATTTGCTTAATATTTACCCTCAAAGTTGACTCACTTTACAGATTTTATTGTGCTGACAGCAGATTTTCTTAGAAACCCTTCAACATGTCGCTTTGAAACTTTTTCAAATTTGACTGTATGGAGCTGAAAACTGATGTGCACACTCACCTATATTAGATGAACACACCTGCAAGATGGCATTGCATGAAAATCACCATATTCAAAATTATGATTTTTCACAATGTGCTCTTTGGGCCACTTTTTTAACTGAGATTTTGAGTGTTGTATTTAAACTTTTTTGACATGGCACCCTCAAATTTTGCCAAAATTGATGGTCCCAACACTTGCAAAAGTAGAATTTGACATGCTTGGAACAACTAAGAAGGTATATAGGTGTATAATATTGCTATCATCCATGGACAAGGTTTTTGTTGTGTTGTTACTCAAATTATTTTTGTCATTTTAACATTTTTTTGTATGATAAAATTAGTTGTTGTTTATTCTAGGTGACTATCTCTAAGGATGATACTGTAATTCTTGATGGAGTTGGTGACAAAAAAGAAATTGAAGAGAGATGTGAGCAGGTGAGTTTTATTAGAGTGAAGCATGATAATAATTTTGCAAGACTATAATGCTTGGTGACATAGAGATGATAAGAGATTTGTGTTGGTATGCTTGGCATGGTTGACACAATATTTGGTCACATATTTGTACTAATATTGAAGCAAGCACATCTGATTATGCAAAGAAAAGCTCCAAGAGAGGTTGGCAAAGATATCAGGAGGAGTTGTTCTCGAGGTTTAACTTATAATCAAAATGTGATCACTTGTTTGAAGAAAATTTTGAATATTTTTAAATTAGGATGATACATTATATCTATATTTTTTGATGGTCTTTTTTATTTAATTTAGATCGGAGAGCTAGTGAGATTTAAGTTGGAGAGAAAAAGGATAGAGTCACTGATGCATTGAATTCAACAAATGCAATAGTAGAGAAGGGCATTTTACTAGGTAAACAAATTTGTAAATTTCATTAAAGCATTAGAGATGGTAATATTTTTGTTAGAAAGGTTATAACTTTGTGCTTACTAGAAGATACATTCCAGGTGGCGGTGTTGGTCTTCTCTATGCAACAAAA
>CM021101.1:94659411-94676014 GCA_007115665.2 Sequoiadendron giganteum | reverse complement strand
TATAAAATCTCCAAATCTATTTTTCAATTTCCATAAGGTTTATATTAAGCTAACAGTTCTTTTTTTGTCTTTGTTTATTCTAGGAACTGGCTTCGATTGTTGACACAATTTTTAGAGCATCTTGTGAGTGAAGGAAGTCAAGATGTACATAGGACCCTTAGGATTGATTTTTCAAGTAGTTCTTTCATGTTTTGGAGTTGTATAAGCAAAAAATAGAGCATTGTAACTCAATTTTCTTTGTCATAGCACTGAGAAACACACTTTGTAACATATTTTTCAAAGCAAAGACACATATTTAAGTCTTGTATCTACTATAAGAACACATTTTCTTAATAAAATTTCAATATTTTTCCTTCTTAATAGTAGTTTCATTATGTACAAATCAATTATTGATTATGTTTTTCTATGTTTTATGTTTAAACCTCAAAAGCAGTGTCTCATTTCCAACACTTTTAGGTAGAAATCAGTGAACAAAAACAATTAAATAAACTACCAATTGACTAAATATACTACCAATTGATAGAGCAGTGAATAAATATAACTAAATATAATGATTATGCAATTGATAAACAATGTATCAATATACTACCAATTGACAAAAATCATTGAACAAAAATAATTAAATAAACTACCAAATTGATAAAAATGATGATTAAAATTAATGACTAAATACACTACCAATGAACATAAATCAGTGAATAAAAATGACTAAATAAGTGACCAGTTAACAACAATCAATGATTAAATATATCAATGAATAATAAATGATTAAATAAGTGACCAGTTTACAACAATCAATGACTAAATTAACGACTAAATATACTACCAATTGATTAATCAAAACAACCAATAAATGACTAAAAATGGATTAGTCATCAATTCGGTGTGTTATAAATGACTGGCAATAAACTACTAATGGTCACGTGACCATGTTTTGTCATTTATATACAATTTTTTGTAGTTTTTTAATCATATATTGTTGTTTCTGTACTAGTGACTTGAGACAGAAACTCCAAGAAGTGTTAAGTTCAATGTAATATTCAAAATCAGGTTCTAAGACCTAGGTGGTACCCATATGCCCAAGGTGGCATATGAGTCCCAGATCCCTAGATCTAGAACACATAACCTCAAACATTAAATTATGATTTGTTATTTATTTAACTATTGGGATTATCCATGGAAAAATATATTAAATAAGGCTTGTGGATGCAAAATAGGGCCAATTAAGGCATAAAGAATCCAAATTTTAGCAAGGAGGGCCCAAACAAGTGTGAAATGTAAGGGAATACATTTTTCTACACTACAAAGATTATCACACTCCATGACAATCCACAATTTCAAACAACTCCAAAACATGTTTATTCCATAATACATTGAATTAAACACAATAAAACTAACATATCCATACCTTTTACAACCAAGAATCACAACATCATAACACTATTATTTTCACAAAATTTTTTACAAAAGAACTCTACAAAAAATAAACTTAGTCATGTATTATTTTAGTAGTATATTGGAGTTAGGACTTATCTCGCTACAAAATTTATAGGGATGAAGCCTCTATCTTCTCCATAATATTCCTTCTTGATCACCAACTCTTTTTCCTTCATATCTCTTAGTATTTCTTCTCAAAACTTACTAGTCAATGGAAACAAATAAATATTAAAATTAAAAAAAAAAAATTATTCAAAACCATCTCTCCAAAACACTCCAAAATACTCAAGATAATTTTTCAAAAATACAAAAATTTCCCCCCAAGTCTAAGAAGGGGAATCTATATATAAAACTAAATCTCTCATATTTGAATGTGGAGGTGAAATTTGTTACCTCCACATAAAATCTTAATCTAGCCCTAATTTTTTATTCTAATGACACCTAACCTCTTGAAGGTCTTCCAACTATCTCTACTTGGAAGATTCCTCCTCAAGAGGAGACTCCATTTGTCCTCATCTATGGTGAGTCATGAAAATATTATAAAAAAACTAGAGTATGGAATGGGGTGGTGACACCTCACCCATCAACATCTTAAGCACTTACCAATTTTGTCACTTTTTGAAAATGCCAAATTTAGGAAGTAAAATCTTAGTTTAACTTTGAAATTTATATTCCAAAATGACTGTATAGGACTTTAATATGACTAATTAAAATGAAAATACTCAATTCAAGACACTTTACGACCCCTATAAAAAATAAATTAAAAAATAATCTCTTAGGTTAACATTACCTTCATCCACTTGGTTCATTCAACACAATTAAATATCAACATAACAAGATTCATCCTCAAACCATCTCACATTATAAAAGGACTACTTACATATCCTCAAACATAATGTTCAAATATAATAAATCAACAAAATAATTTAACTTTTCTTGACTCAAAAGATAAGTTAGACATAATAAAACAACAACATTTACTCTCTCTAGCACAACACATCACACTTGAAACTTCAATAAGTGAATTGTCCCAATAGGGCTTTGATTATTCAACCATTTTTCCTCCATTGACACTAATTTATTGCACATGTCACAACAATAATATGTCAAAAATATATAGATAGTTGGGAATCACAAATAATTGCATTATTCACTAACTAAATACTATGATAAATTTGATAAAAAGTCACATAATTGATACCCTACTTAGTTTATTATAGAATTTAAAATCCATATTCAAGTAGAATGAAATCATAATGGTTGGATTTAACCTCTACTTAATCTACCTAATTTTTCTTAAAAAAAACATTTTATCAATGAAACCCATTCAACAAAACATTAAACACACATAACTTACCATACATACTATAAGTTCACCTTTAGTTCAATTAGTGTTCGTTCTCTTTCATTAGCATTTGATTGGCTATCAATAATCTAAAAATAATTTGAAAATGCTCAAAGATATTAGTCCCATTCACATGTAGCCTTCACCAAGAAACATAAAACACATTAATATTTTATTAAACTATAGTGAGGTACAACACAAATATTTTCCCTTATCCAAATTAAATTCATTCATTATTTTATGTCTCTAGTAAATAATTTTTAATCACAAAGAACCACATCCAACTTAAAAAAAAAAAAAAAATTACCAATTAAAAATTGATAATGAAACTAACCCACATTGATTATTTGGGATAAAATTTAGAGAATGATAAGGTTTGTGATATCATCATATAAATTTGACAACATAATTAGATCATAAATAATGTAATGAGATACAAAGCTAATGGTCTCCCATATAGATAGTTTATAAGAATGAATATATCTAAATTTCTTGACAATAACACACATGTTGTGATATAACAAAAAATAGAATAATATTAACCCATAATATTTTCCAACCTGACTAATAATACAACACACCAAACAAGGTTACACAATTAATTAAGTTATTTAGCTAACTAGCAATACTAAACACACCAAGGATTTGTGATTTTCACATATTAGGGTTGGCCTCACATTCCCCTCCCCTTAGATTAGACTTCCTCCTATAAGTCACTAAGATTTGGAAGCATAACTCAAACATGATACCCACATAATTGTATTTAATACAAGTATATTATAGATGAATTCCCCCAAAATATGAGCAATCATATGTTTGGAAATAAAAGTCATACAATCAAACATTTTATCCATTCAAACCATAATACAAGGATATCAATATCAAGCACATAACTTCTAAGTTAATTGCATAATTATCTAGAATAAGGTTACACAAATATACACTAGAATATCATAAATATGTTTATCATTCAACATATTTCCTTTCAACAATAACCATCACACCTAATGTTAACACAAGTAATTAAACACATCTTTAAGAAAATATTTTTCTCCATGTCCATCATGATCTCATATCAAATCACATCCAAAGAAACATTTAACTTTATTTCATTTGTTACAATATATATCTCTTAGTTCACAAATACTCCACATCACATCCACTTGTAAGAGAGCACACACCTCACAATAAAATCACATGAATCACAACACAAGGTTCACACAATTGGTTTATGAGGATGGTCAACCATAGATGCCATACAACCATATAACCATTAGGACAGATAGTCTTGAGGCCATTCTCTAAGGACCCCTTCATACATTTCCTAGTACTTTCCTTTTATTTGTGTAAGAATTTTAGCCTCCAAAATTAATGTACACAAGAATTCAATCACATGAAATTAGAGGGAAACAAATTATGACCATCTCATACTAATCCCATTTACACCTCCCATCCTCACAATAAAATTCTCCATGTCATCTAATCCCTTATACATCCTACTAGGGACCCCTCTTGGATATGAAAATTGACATATGTTACATTAAAAAACATATTCCAATAGTTGTAACAATAAGAGTGCCTCAAAAACAAGTAATGCAAGAACAAATTTAAAAATCATAGTAAATTTTCCACAAAAGAAAATGTAAGAAAAAAATTCATAAGTAACAAAGTTGCAACATTTCAATTCCAAATAGAAATAAATTTAAATAATTTCTTGAGTAAAAAGGACCATTACATAACTTAAACAACTAGATAATCTAAGAAATTAAAATTCAACATTGCTAGTGTACAACATAAGAAAATAAATCAGCAATAAATAAATAATTCACAAGTTCACAAAATTTTACATTGCAACCACCTTATGAATTTTATAAAGCCACCTAAGGGAAGGAGAGGAATGGAGGTCTCAAAAAAAATATACATAATATCTATTAAGATTAAGGTGCCATCTCCTATATGTCATATTGCATAGTTCCAACATCCTTGGAAAGTGTCCCTCGGCACATAGGTTGTATTGTGAAAATATTTTTTATTTATTTTCACCATTGTTTGTGGTGGAATCTTCAAAATATCTTGTTCCACTAGTCTAAAATTCCTTCACTTCGATGGCTTCTTGGTCAGAATTTGAATTAGGGTTTAGGGTTTTATGCCAGGGGTGGATTTTCACTTGGTATTTTTCCTCTTGTCCAAACCATTTTTATTTGGTCTAATGCTTCAATGACTTGATGTGGCCAATTCCAAGTTGTCTTAGTCATGTCTTAAGCCTTCAATTTCATTCGATTATTGGCCCCTTGTGGTTAGGCTTCCCCATTTACCTATCACACAATACTTCCCTTATTTTATTTGGTTTGGAGATTTTAATATTTAATAAAGTAAAGGTTTGAAATATTTGGCATTTACATCCTTTACAAAAGATGATCTTAAGTCTTTTAAGGCCTTGTCATTTGTTCTTCCTAGGCTATCCCCCTTTTAAAACAACTTTGTGAGCTATGTCAATTACCTTCACTTAAGTTCTCACTCACCGCTCGGTCTATCACCCATCGTGGATTGCCTTATGACCGCTTGCCTTGAATTGGCGATGCACGATGAAAATTTTCCTTTGTATCGCTAGCTACCTTCGTATCACTAATCACCCAAGTGCTTTGAATTCTAAATTAGTGATACATGATAGCACTATGGCCTTAACATTTTCTACCTTATCTCTCATTGCAAATCACTACTCTATTATTCTTTTCAAAGTAGCGATGAGAGATGAAGTCTTTTGTTCCAATGTATCATCGCTAATTTTAGATATACGTAAGGGCGATGCCTCCTATGCCCCTGATCTTGTGATATGGACACATGGACAAATCTTGCTCCATTGCCACTTCTCTCCCATCACCGATGTGATTCATCTATTGAGATGTAAATGAGCGATGGGTGGAGAGTAAAGTTGAAAGAGCACCCAGATCTAATGGTTAAGATATTATCATGCATATAGTTCATATCACTGATAGGATACACAAAGGAAAATGAACATCAACGATGAGTGATAGAATATTAAGTCTTGTTCTCATCACACCACCTAAAGCTATCACAATTACTAATGGAATTCTAAGGAACATATCAATGATGAGCGATGGAATATTCAGTGGAATATTGCCCTCATCACCAAGTCTTAATGCAACATGGATTCATTTAAAGGAGCTGCGATCAAAGTAGTGATGCATGATGGCTTTCAAGAAAAATGTGACTAGGGAAAATAAGGACTATGTGGAAACATCTAAAAACATTGCTAAAAGAAAGATGAAAAAGCACAAGGATGAAGGAGACATCAATGGTGTTTTAAATCAAAAGATCAATGGTCAAAATTTGAACTTAAACAACTAAGTGTCAGTTCGCTCACGCGAGATTTCTTTCAGCCATTAATGGTGAGGATGCTCCTTTCCTTATCCATAAAGAGGGTTGTTTGCTCGATTTTCTTCAAAATTACAGCTATTCGAAGCCAATGAATTGATAAAAGTTTGAAAAAAGGGGAAGGTGGGAGCATAGGAAAAAAGTTACAGACATTTTGAAGACAATTTATTTCTCGGGTAAGAAAATAATTACACCTTTCTATGTCAATTGTGCTTGAAATAAGCTAGTTTGGGGAGTTAGTGAAAATTCTAAAAGCTTTAGGTGCTTAGGGTTTGTAAGGTTTTATATATCGTGCAAGTTCAATTGGGTTGGTGAGAATTGTGTGAGGTCTAAGAGGGTTTGCATTCTGCAAATTTGTTTCTTAAGAACATAAACCAATAGTCTCCTTCTATAAGTTGAATATTTTTAAATGCTAGTTCCATTACACTGCCAAAATGAGTGAACCTAGTGAGTCTTACACCAAATCAGAGAGGAAACCTGAGCAGAAAAGGGTCAAAAGACCTAAACCTCAAGATGAAAAACCCACACCTAAGTTGGATGTGCCTAAGACATCTACCAAGTCAAAAGGAGAGAAGATAACTCTTGATTCATGGAAGTTGAATCTAAAGGTATCACTAAGGGGGGAGAACAAATTGGTAAAAGACCTACAGGGAAAGTTGTGGTGACCAGTAGGTTGATTGATATTGCTTCTACTGTTGGAGAGGTTGCTCAACAATAGAGTGGGTGGGAATTATTTTTATATGCCTTCAATAGAAGATATGTCAGGCATCCACTAGATACTTATGGGGTTTCAACCTGGGGAGGCTAGTAGTGCCGAATGTGTTTCTGGAAGTTGATGTCATACTGGAATTGGCAAAGCACTATGATCCCAAGGATAGAAAAATAAAGAGTGAGAATGGAACCTTACTCCTTGAGGTTACCATAGATAAAATTATGGAGGTGTTCAAATTGAATCCCAACTATACAATCAACATCAAATTTTCTGATTTATGCAATGAATATGAGCAAAACCAATATGGATATAGGAAAAATGTGCTTGCTAGGCATAGGAAATATGATAAGGGAGGATTTTTTCCTAAGGACTTGGAGCCCTTTGAGTGTGAAGAGTTTAATAATTACTTCAAAAATACATATTACTGCTTGAATTAGGTGTTGGCTTGCAGTTATGATGGAAGGATACAAACTACCTTAATATTGGTTATGATCATTGACATTTAGAATTGGAATTCCAATAGGGGATTCAACTATACATCGTACATTACAGAGAAAATGTACAATGGGTTGATTGGATTGAAGAATGGAAATGCTCCATTGTCTTTCCCACATTATTATTTGTTAATGCACATGATTCTTTATGTTGGACAAGAGAAATGAAAGAATAAAATTAAATTGAGGAAAAAGGATGAGGAAGGGAATGATCCACCTGTCCAAATGTGGACTCACATCTGGGACCAAAATTGTCCCCATTCAAATTATTTGACTTTCTACAATGTTATCAAATTCGGTATTTTGGAGAGTATGGGAGTGGAGCCTCTTTACAGGCTATCAAGGGTTATAAGAGATATTATGTGCCCCAATGATATAGAAGGTTCACCAACACCATAATATCGAGCTGATTGGTTTTTGCATACAGAGTACACATTGATCAAGGCTTATGGAGCTAAAGTGGCACCTCATTATTTTCCATTATTTGTGTCTGATAGACTGGCATTCATGGAACTCATGTGGTAGTTAGATTTTATGGATAAGGAGCATTTTAGGACTCCTAGGAAGGGCTCAGTAATAGTGCACCAAAGTGCATTTTCCTATTTCAAGGCCACTTCCAAAGAAGGTCATGGGAGATTTGGAATAATGGTAAATAACCCCAGGATGCCAGTTGATGAGGTTAGAAATTTTGATCTTGAAGGTTTTGTGAATGAGATGAGAAGAAAGAACGGTTTGTTTGTATTTTCTCATAAATTTCTATATACTGCTGATGTGATAAGAAGTTCGACAACTGATGGCGTAGTCAAATCAAGAAAGGAGTGGACTTCCATCTATGGTATTGAAGAGGAGATCATGAAGATAAATTCTATCTATGTTAGTCCATATAATGAGATTCAAGGCCCTTTAGAAAAGGCTATGATAAAATTGAATGATTACCAAAATGGTGAATTCAAGGTAAAGGTTAAAGAGGCTACTGAAAAGGAACAAGCCCTCTTGGAGCAACAACATGAAGCTATGGATATTCTTGAGCAGCCTTCGAAGATTGAAGGGGGAGATACTGAGATAATTGGAGAGGAAAAATATGTAGAGCATGTACCAGAAGATGAGGAGGTGGAAATGAGATTCCCTTCTCCTAAAATGAATGATGCTCTTGATTCTAATGTTCCCCAAGATAGAATTGTAAAGTGGCAATATGATGAGAAGACTAATGATGATCCAAGAATCAAGGCTTGTGATTAATTTCTTATAGATGATGCTTTTGTGTAGACCAAAGAATTCAAAGAGCTCATCATACAATAGAGAAGCCAATATATGAAGAAGATAATTGAAGAGGCTAAGGCCAATTTTGGCCCTTCTCAATAAGAAGAAGAAAAGAAAGCAGAAGAAGAGAAGATAATGGATGAGATAGAAGCCATTAATCTAGTTGAGGCTAGGAATATTGCTGTAGAAAGTGGGATAATTTTTCTTCCAAGGTGCACTCTTACCTCTTCTATTGCACTGGATGCAATAAGGAAAGATCCTTAAGCCTCTGTATCAAAAGAGAACTTTGACAACCGTGTGTTTGGATCAGGTTTTAGTCCAAAGTTGCATACTCTTGCAATTTGTTCAATGACACCTAACACTAGAAAAATTGAGGTTCTCAAGTCAATTGAGGAGGTTCTTGGCTCAGTTGGTGAAAAGAGCCACAGATATAACCCTAGTTGAAGCTGCAAATCAGACTATGCATGTTGCCATGCTAAGTGCTAACACTGTACAAATCTCACAAAAAAAGTATGATGCATTGTTGAAAGACTACAATATGGTTTTGGATGAGTGTAATAAATTGAGGGCTACAACACAGGATATTCAATCAATAAGGGAATTTCCCTCACCCTCCTCATCCTCATCCTCTTTAGAGTTATCAACTCAAGATAGGGAGACCTTTGCATTAAGGATTCAGAGTTTGAAGAAGGAATTGTAGGTTTAGAGGAAGATAATGTCAAGAGGGCCAAAGAGGAGACAACCAAGGTGACTATTGATATTTTTGATAATGTTTTGAAGCATAGAGTAGCAAATATAGTAAACAAGGTTGATAATGTATGGGATGCATACAAGAATATTCATGAAGCAAATAAGAAATATTTGTTGGTTCAAAAGGCATTCTAGACTGAATGGAGCAAGTGGAGTACTAGGGTGGGAGAACTAAAGGAAATGATTCCACATATGCAGGAAGACCCTAAAGATCTAACAAATATTCTTGATTTTTTGAAAGGAATTGATTTATTATGTGAGATTGGGTAAAAGCACAAACCTGTATTGCACTTTATAAAGGAATCAACCAACAAAAAAAAAAAAATTGAACTACGACCACATAAAATTGGTCTTTATGTTTTTAATTTCAAAATGATGTAAACTAAATGTAGAACTTTTGATGAAGTTTAGTCCTATAATTTTTCATATTTAAAAAAAAAATTGTTTTCATTAATGTTTTTATCAATTTAAGGACAGATTTTGGAATGCTGAAAATTTCAGAAAAAAGTGACTTCATGGGTCGTCAAGAAACAAACTAAAAAAAACTTCATTTCTCCCTTTATTTTTTCCTCCAAATAGGTAACTTCAATATCTTGTGCATGGAAAAAAAATTCAAATTTTGATGTATATTTTTCTTGTAATAACGTTTTAAAGTCAAACTTGTCAAAATTTGACAGTTTTCATGGGCCATCAACTATTGTCTACTTTTTTAATCATTAAAAAAAAAAAATATACCCTTTTGAAGAAGTATCTCTCCTCTTGTGCCCCATATATTTTTTTAATTTTTTTAATATGTTTTACAATTTTTGTTTTTTAATTTCTAATCAGCCTCTTTTTAATTTTAACAACCTACTTGCATTATTTTAAAAATAAAATATACTAAAACTAATCAAAATATTAAAAAAATTATATATTTGGATTCATCACTCTGAGCTCTACAAAAGAGTATTTTTCATTTTTGCAGAAAAATCATTCTGAGTGGAGAAATACTTTGCCAAAGTTGAATGTTTCAGAAAATTCTGAAAAAAGCTGAGTTGGTTGCCAACTAGATAGTTTCAGCTGAATATAGAAAGGGTTTGAGCTGAAACACTTTCTATAGAAACGCCAAACATAAAATAATCCAATTTCAAAGCCAATTTCAAAGTAGCAAAAGGAATTTTTTTTTTTGGTTTCGACCGAAACCTATTTGGCTAAAACCCTATGTGCCACGTATACACCACATGGTTTCAATCGAACCCTATTCGGCTGAAACTTTTCTAGCCAAAAATAGTTCATTCAAAACCATTTATTCAGCCGAAAGTGTGACACAACTTTGTGCTTTTACCCAATCACAACTTTCCATGGAAAATTGGGCAAGCAATTACAAAATAAGTTGAGGATGTTTAGAGAGATGGAAGGGCATGGTATGCCCAAGATATTGGATGATAATGGTGAATTGAAGGAGTTTTCTGCATGGAAAGATGATTTGGGAAATTTTCTCCCTCATTTCAAGAAAATGATCAATCTCACTGATTACACAATGTTGAACCCAATTGTGGAAAATATGATAGGAATTGAAATGAGGATGGACACATTTGTCAAGGAGGCTTCGATACTGATTGATGCAAGATACAACTAGCATAATACAAAAATGCAGAAGTTGTTGGACATGTAATGGCCAGCTAAGGAGGAATATAATACATATCTTAAAAAATTTACAGATTAAGCCTATTATGAAGTATTGCAAAACATTATATCCTCTCAGTTATTTGATGAAAAATGTGATGATGTGGATGGGGCTTGATTTTCTCCCTTTTCTTTGTTCTCTTGTTTTAAAAGTTTCTATTGATTGGACGTGCACGTGGAAGATAATTTTTTTCATGGAGAAGATGCTTTGGAGTGACTACAATGGTAAAACATGCCTTTTGGAAGGTGGGAAAATCTTCTTCAACAATTGGAAAGAGTTTTTGTCTTATATGCTTTCCCCCTCATGGAAATGAAAATATAATTGCTTGGGGAGGTTTTGAAATTCAAATTCAAATGAATGTCAAATGTAAAATGTGACTGTAAGTGTAATTTGGCCTTAAGCTTGTTGCTCCCATATTTCTATAAATGGGAATTTAAGGCCAATTGCATAGGTCTTTGGTTGGTTAAGTATTCGAGCTCATGTAATGAGATTTTGTAATTTAAGAACAAAAGAATAGAGTAGTATTGATTCTTAGGTTGTGAATTCTAGTCTGTAATAGGCATAATGGTTTTATAGAAATGACAACATTTTGAATGAGAAATTGTAATTCTAGAATAGTTCCTCTCCTTTGTATTATGTTTCATGGATTATTAATAAAATGATCAAGGATGTTTTATTGGCGTTCAATCATTTTGGTTGTTCAATGTATGGTTTTATCTTTTCTTTAATTCAAAGAATTAATTAAATGATCTAATGAGATCATAGGTTCATGTGATTTAGTATGAGGATTTGGTAAGAAGTTATTGTTCTAGATCTAGTTGTTTCATTGTAATGCAATAAACACAATAGTCTAAGAATGTTGAGTTAAATCATTGTTGTATTATAGTTTGTTTCAGATTTAAGTTCATCAAACAATGGATAAAGCACTGATCTATTCATTTGGTTATCTTTGATGTAATTGAGCCAGTCTTTCTTTTCAAAGAACACAATCTTAAAGAAAACATTTGCACACCTTTAATTGTTGTAAAGTTTTATGAGAACTACCCATTCCTTGCTTTAGGTGGCAATTTGTTAGAGAATCAACCAAATTCTTCAAGGATTATGTCTAATTTGCAGTTTATAGGAATGTATATGTTATTTATAATGTTTTTGGTAATTTGGCACAAGAGTATCATTTAAAATATTGTTGGGATCACCCTCCTATGTCTTACAAAGCCCAAAGTGTAGAGGTAAATCCTATCAATATTTTACTTGTTTTTTGGCCAATCCTCATCATTATTGATCATTAAATTCTAGAAAATTCATAGGTGATGGTTGAGATTAAGTTTGGTTCTTGAAAAATAACCAACAGCTTGTATTAAATTTATACACTATGTTGTCATTAGTATTATCATTGATTTCAAACTCTAGTGTGGTTTTGATGTGTTTGTGGTGTTGAGCAGGTGTTGTAGATGCAACATGGTCACTTGGTTTCCAAGTGCTTCCGATAATTTTTTTATAAAGAGTGTACAAGGTGATAGGGATGTATTTTGTATTGTGCTTCACATTTCTTTATGCTTGAATTTGTGCTTGTGTGGTTTGGATATGATGATCAATAGTCTTTGAAGGTGTTATATCTAAAGTTTTAGGTTATGGATCGTGTGACAGTAGAAGATGTGTTTTATAGTGTATGGTTTGTGAAGAGGGATATCTAGTAGAAATGGAATCGCTCTGCATTTCTCCACATTGAAGTTTCTTGGCTTACAAATTTGGGAATGTGCTAATATTGTCTATACCTACCTTCCCTTGGTTTTATTGGTGTTCATCTACTCCACAAGCTTGGATTATGAGTTGTGTCTCAGTGGTATTTTGGTTGGTTGCACATGATGATTGTATTCTCACTTTTATATGTGTTTGCACAAGTGTTTTTTAATATTATATTAGTGTTGGAATATTCTAGGATATTATGTAATGGTGTTATGTGGTCCATAGGATTTTCCCAAACCTGGTGAAGTGTGTATGTGGTTGCTTGGTAGTGTTAATACATGTTTGGCCAACCTGGTGTGCCAATGCTATTTGTAGATGTGCTTCATGGTTTTTGGAAGCCTGGTGTAGCATGTTGATATAGATTTGGGTCCTAGTTAACCCTTGGTGTGGTATTCCTTCACTTTTTGCATTGCACAAGTGTTTGGTGTTGACCTATTTGGTGGTTGCACATTTGAGGTTCTTACATTTCATTAAAGCCAACTCGAAGAAGGCTATTCATGGTTTTGAAAGGTATATATGCAAGACCAATTTTTGGAGAAGTGTTTGATGTGAATATTGGTGCAATATGAAGTATATGTGATCATGTGTTGTGATCTGAGTGAGGAGAGAAAGAATTCCTAAGACTATTGGAAGAGTGAGAAAAAGGTGTCTACATTTTAATATGCCTGAAGTTGCTAGAGGTAGTGAGCTAAAGGTTGTCGATGTTTGTGGTGGTTTCTCCTATTGCTCTAAGGTAGTGAACCTCCTTGTAATAGTTTCTTTTTAATATCTTATATTCTAAAGAAGTGTTCTTCCTGGGCAATGAGCCCTTGGCAGCGAGCCTTTCTTTGGTTTAGATAGTCAGTCCCTTGTGTAATGAGCTCTTTCGACAATGAGAATTTTGTAATCGGTGTTGATATTCATATATATGTGAGTTAATCCTCACTGTGGTTTTTCCCTTATTAGTATTTTCCACATAAAATTTGGTGTTCTATTGTGTATGGTTTTTGATGTGTTGATGTTTCATTTATTTACTTTCATATTGATGCTTAATAAGGGTTTGAAGGTTTTAATGCACAACTAATTCACACCTCTCTCAGTTGGCATGTGTGCCTAACAATTGGTATCAGAGTAGAGGTTTCTTGGAATAATCTTAACCACTTGAGTAAGATCTGGATAATGCATAGGAATTGTGTCAAAGACCCTATGTTCGATGGAAAAAATTATGCCTTCTGCAAAGTAAGGATGAAATCCTTTCTTATCTCATTAGGGTTTGGAGTATGTAAACCAGTTGAAGATGGATATACCATGTCTACTACTCCTCCAAAAAGTGAAGATTATATCAAGGATTATGATAATAATGACAACGTGGAATGGTATTTTGGGTGGGCTTTTTGACTCAAAAATTGTGAAAGTGGTAAGCTACAAAACTACTAAAGAGGTATGGGAGAAGTTGAAAATCATTTATGAAGTAGATGCTAAGATCAAGCAAAGAAAAGATACATAATTTCAAGGCCAAATTTGAAACCCTAAGGATATCAAACGATGAAGATATTGTAGGCCACATGCTAAGGGTGGATGAAATTGTCAATGCCATCGATGGTCTTGGTGGAAAACTAGAGGAAAGTGAAATTATGAAAAAGGTATTGAGAACCCTTCTTAAATCTTATAGTGCTAAAGTTTTTGCTATTGAGGAAGCTTAGAATCTGGATCAATATTCTAGAGATCAATTATTTGGGGAATTAGCTATTTTTGAATTAAGAGAGTTTGACAAAGATGCTCCAAGGAAAGAAACTACTTTTAAAGTCAACAAGAAAGAGAGGAATGATGAATTTGATCTAGATGATCTTGATGAAGTGGAAGAAAACTTTGTAAGAAGATTGAAAAATGGCACTAAAAAATATAAATTTAAGTTACCTAAATCAAGTGTTTCAATTGTGGAAAGATAGGTCATTATGCTTCAAAATGTCAAGGTAAAGTTTCAAATGACAAACATAAAGATCATAAAGGTAAATATTTAGAGATGAGTTATTATGTTAAAGAAGACAATGGCACATCTAATTATGAGGAATCAAACTATTTGAATGATGGAAGTGATGAATGCTTGTTCATGGTTCTGAATGTTGGAACTAATCCTACTAACCTTGAAAGATGTGTGAAGGAAACTACTTTGAAACCTAGTCACAACATTTAAGGAACTATGTTGATTTAATTTCATGCAAGAGAGGAGAGAGACTACTGGATAATTGATAAAGGATTCTCAAATCATATGATAGGTGGTAAGATTAAGTTTATTAAACTTGAGAAGTATGATGGTGGTCTTGTGAAGGTTGGTGATGACATATTTACTAGAATCTATGGAAAAGGTTCAATTAGTTTTAATGGAAAGCATAAGACAAATGATTTTATTTATGTCAATGGTCTCCAACATAATCTTCTCAGTGTAGCAAAAATATGTAGCAAAGGATAAAATCTTGTGTTTCAAGATGATGGTTCTGAAATCAGAAAAGGAAGCTCTGAAACTTTGGTTGTTGTAGGAATAAGGATAGAAGGAAATGTTTATCAACTAAAAGGTGTAGGTGGTAAGTTATTTATGACTCAAACCAGTTAAATTTGTCTATGGCACAAGATAATCTATCATATGAATTTTGATAGCCTAGTGAAGATCAACTCTACTCATGTTGTGAGAGACATGCCAAGAATTGCAAAGCCTATCAATGCAATTTGCAAAGAATATCAGTTTAGAAAATAGAAAAAGAAGAGGTTCAAAAATAAGGAATACTCTACTACAGGACCTTTGGAGTTGGTGCATATAGAACTATGTGGACCTACCAGACCAAGAAGCTCTCAAGGTGATAGGAATTTTATGTTTTTAATAGATGATTACTCTAGAATGACTTGGGTGACCTTTCTCAAAGAAAAATAAGAAGCTCTAGACGAGTTTAAAGAATTTAAATCTATGATTGAGAATGAAATGGATCTGAAAATCAAGTGTTTAACGTTTGACAGGGGTGGTGAGTTCACCTCCAATGATTTTAATAGTTTTTGTGAAGATCATGGGATAAAAAACATTTATCAGCTCCTAGGACTCCACAACAAAATGGATTTGTGGAGACAAAGAAAAGGGCAGTTCAAGAGGTAGAAATAACCATGTTGAAGGAAGAAAATCTACCAGGTGTCTACTGGAGAGAAGCAATTCATACCACAGTCTACATTATCAGCATAGGACAAGGAAGATTGAATAGTTCAAAGATCCCCTATGGGGTATGGTATGGAAAAATCCTAATGTGAAATATTTTAGAGTGTTTGGAAGTAAATTTTATATTAGGAGGGATGAAGAAAACTTGGGAAATTTTTATGCAAGATTAGATGAAGCAACCTTCCTTGGATATTCTACAAAGAGAGAGACATACAGTGATACAAAAAAGGGTTAAAGAAGATAGTTGAAAGTGCAAGTGTCAAAGTGGATGAGGAATCACATAAAATCTTAGTGCTAATAGAAGGATATGTATCTAACTAAACCCCTTACAAAGAAGAAGAGAAAGAAGAAGAGAAATAAAAATAGATGTTGGTGGAAGAGGAAGAAGCTCCAAAAAAGAATCCTAAAACTCCTAAGTATTTGCAGAAAAATCATTTTGAAGATCAATAATTAGAGAAAAAAGAAGAGGTGTGTTGACAAGAAGAAAAAATACTATGATAGAGGAATAGGTAAAATTTTGTTTATTTTTTGAAATAGAACTTAAAAAAGTCACTAAAGCATGCAGGGATGAAAATTGGCTCAAAGCTATGGAAGAAGAATTGAGACAAATTGAGAAGAA